>JAMKCH010019664.1:0-43413 GCA_023653785.1 Ophioderma brevispina
TGATCAGCAGTCAGAGTCCAGTGCATCCATACACACAGTGTAATACAGACTAACTGTAACAATATGTAGACACAGTCAGGCAAAAATATGACGAAGAATTCATGAAATATCTGAGGATAGAGTTGGTGAATCCTCAACATAATGAACCAGGAACATCCCTGGTACAATACTAATCAGCTGTATAAATTCATTTATCCAAATATATTGAGATCACAGGAAAATTAGTGACATTTTCATCAGAGCAGTGAGGAGAGCATCCCCACAGGTTCAGTGTTGCCTGCGAATCCATTCCTGCAAATCGTTATGGCCCATAGTATTAAAACTCTAACAGATACAATTGCCCAGTGTGTAACAGTCAGCATGGTCAGGCCAACCTATTTCAAGATTCCAGGCCCTAACATGTTTACAAACATTGCTGTTAACTGGTCTATAATTTACAACTTTATCTAACCTAGTACTGCAATGTTTGTGAATATTCCAGTAAGTCATTTAGATCAGTTTACATATAATTAGGCAATCAGAATAATCGACACATGTAAGATGCCATCTAAGATGGGTATCCAATATGATTGGAAATGGCACTTACTAAGCGACGAAAAATGTGATCATTAATAGTCTAGAGATATGTGTCTCTTTGTTTTTGATAGGTTTTAAGCATCCATTGGCATCCATATTGAAACATTTGATAAGACGCTTAATTTAGTATTACTGGGATTTTTGGATATGCTAAAACCACAGAAAACATCTTTAGCCATGAACATGAATGAATTACTAACTGACTTTTTCAGCCATATTGGACGCCCATCTAGGAAGTCATCTGGCTAATGTCAATCACTTTGATTATATTATGATATTTAAAAATGCTCTAAATGAGTGTAGTGATATAACCAGAAACATTGACAGCTCTTGCTATAAGTGGTAATAAATTATGAGCCACTTTGACTGGTTTAGTGATTTGATTGTTATCAAAATTATGCAAGCGATTTCATAATGGCTCAATATATTAATGGTAAAGCCAAGTAGTATATATCCCTATCGTCCCTAATGCCATTTTTGCCACTTTTTAAAACCCTGAGTGGACTTGTTTGTTTTTAGGGGAAAATTGCCCCTAGAGCTAGACAAGAGAAAAACACTACCTCCCTTTTGCGGTGTTCGTTCAGATTCGTAGATTTTCCGGAAAAGGACGTAGCATATACAAAGTTCCCACCGAAGGTCAAAGTAGATAAATATCCGATGCTTTATTGTATGGCGGACCATATTGGAATCTCTTTAATGATGTGCGGGAATGAATACATTTTAATGGGCACATGGTTGTTTTGCCTGGAACAGGAAAAAAAACACTAACTTTGATAATAACAGATGAGTTTTGTGTTTTGGGGGCAATTTGAATTGTTGCCATTTCTTCGAAATCCTCCAGGTTTTCGTCTGACACCCATCGGATTCAGGATCAGCGGGAGAAACTGGTCTGAAACTGTTGAAAAAATTATATACAGGTCACATGGTCTGTAGCCTGGACTATAAGGGTAAAGGAAAAATGTTGGTCTTACAATTTGGGTCTATGTAGGTGCTGATTTTATTTTGGGGCATTTTTTGGAAAAACTACAAAAAAATAGCCGAATGTTCTAATCGTAAAAGGCTAGCGACAAAAGTGACTCCACATACTTATGCGGTGGTTATGTGAGACCAAAGTTGTTGTTTGGCCTAAAGGATACAAGTATTTATGTATAATAACAGTATACGTAAAGACAATCCATCATAATTGCTTAATATCTTGTAACATTATTCAAAACTCCGAGCAAAGAAATTCCACAAAGGCCAGGCTTACAGGGCGGTCTATGTCCCATGTGAAGATCGTACGCTTCTCCCTCGCGGGCTAAGGTTACAAAGGTCGAAGTCATCGGAAGCTTCTAGAGCTATTCACGGCTGAAATGCATTTGCATTTGCGATTTCTACTGCTTTGACAAGATATTCGCAAGCGACCATTTGCACTCAGAGTCGTGGTTACAGAAGTACAAGGAATGAACCCTTATAAACCCACCCATGCCTGCCTTTTTTTCGAAGACATTTCATCGTGTGAGTGCATAAAGTCGTATCTACACTTTACGGAAAGCATTTTTTTTGTTAATTCAGTGTGAGATTTCGATGAAAACTAGATTCATTAGACCACGAAAAAAAAGTTTGCTCAGAAGACCGCGCGCATTTTGTTTAAAATTGGTTCTTTTAGAGCATTATAATTTTTTAGGTTTTGCACTTGAAAGGCTTTTCTTCAAATTTTTAGAAAAAAAGAACAAATTCGGCCGAAAAATGAGAAAAAGTGGGTCAATAATGCAATAAAAAAGCCCGCATTTTCGCATAATCATTTTCTAAAAAACAAAAAAAACAAAGAAAGAAAAACGCATTTCGCATTGCGATTTTCAAATTTCTTTGAGACAACTTGTGGTTTTTTGGGCCTTTTGAACAAATCTTGAGCATTGGATATTTTTTGCCCCAGGGTGACATTGAACCTACCAGCAAACACATAGTATTTCATAACATTTTTCAAAGGTCGGATAACTCTTTTACGCGATAACATTGTTTGATCATGTTTGAAAACATTATCGAAACGTATTACAAGTTTTGCACTTGTTTTTTTAAAAAATGTTGCTTAAAATGACTTTCGAAAACACATTGCCGATTAATCGCACTTTTCAGCAAACATTAAGACAACATTTCTCAAACATTACTACACACAAATATCGAAGCTTTTATTTATAGAGATATTATCAGAAACATTTTACTATTAGAATACGGTTAAATGTTTATAGATGTTGCTGAAAGAGTTTCTGCGACATTTTTCCTTGATGTTTTCAAAACATTTAAAAAATGTATCAAGAGTTGTTTTTATTAAATGTTTATGAAAAAATTTTGGAATGTATCAAAATATGATATGATATTGTTTGAAAACGTTTGTTGTAACCGTACCCTGTAGCGATATACGTATATATCACGTTATGAAAATGTTTTATAATACTTTTAATGGTATTTTTTCAGGAGGTTTCCAAACATTGTGCAATGTTATTAAAACGTGCCTTTGAAATTGTTTTTAAAACATGTAAGCAAAAGTGCAATATGTCTTCATTTCGCGCATTTCGCATTTTGCAAATATTCCAATAATAATGATTCTGATTGATTATACTGCATTGTTGTTTTTGTCAAACATCGTTTAAATGTTATTCAAATGGATGTCGATTTTTTGTAACATAAGCAATACTAAGAACGACATGTTCAGGCTATTATCAAAACACGTCGTAAACATTTCATACATTTATCTACATTCAAAATGTTGATATAACATCTCACCAAGGGTATTGGGAATGTTCTGCAAACGTGCAATAAACACATGTATACGTTAATGTGAACATGTTTTAGTGATAATAGCACTTTTCTTCTGCGTATAGCAGCAGCTAAATATGTTTGTATGCGTGGGACAACTCACTGTTGATGGTTAGGTTTGAGAAATCTGTGTACACCGGTGCGAAGAAAAGGTAGGGCACTCATTGAGAATGTGATTCCCAGTCTGTGATGGAGAACCTAATTGGCAGGCTGGCGATGGCCGCAGCCCCATTGGTGGCATAATTGCTATTGAAGAGACGACTCCTGTGCGAATCGTGTTTAAGGTGACACATTCTTTGCGTGTGAGATTGCTGCCAGGTGGTTGGTAGTTCTGTAGTAGGTGTAAGAGAGTTGATCATGGTCTTGGGGTATCTAGCCAGGCAGTATTCCATGTCTGTAAGATGTTGAAAGGGGAACTGGGAGAGCAGAAAGGTCGGCGAGAGCGCAGTTCTGGTTATACAGCGTTGGTGTGATTCTTGGACAGTGTTATGCAGCTGGTGCGTGGTTGTCCAGCAGGGCTTATTCACTAGTTTGTGCATTGTGGGTTCTCTCCGAAGTACTGCAGGTGCAATGCCTGAAAGCCAATGGTAGGAATTTCGAGGGTAGGACGGAGGCAGCCAGGGATAGTTCTCAATGCCTCGTGAGTACTGTGTCCAGCTTCCTTGCGTGAGAGCCGTTGCACCATGCTGGGGCGGCAGCATATTCAGCGTGCTGTAGACCAGAGGCCAGGCAGTGGTGCGTAGGGTCGTTGGGCTGGCACCCACATGAAGATCCAGAAAGTCGGCACAGGAGGTTAGTCCTTGAAGATTCCTTGGCGCATACGGAATCGAAGTGCTGCCAGTAAGTAAGTTGCCGGTCAAGACTCCTCACAAGTAGGTGGTGTTGGATTGTATGACAGAGGCGATCCATTGAGGTGATTTGAAGGTGGCGATGTGAGACTCTTTGGTGTTGAGGTGGAAGGCAGGCAGTAGCGTGGTCTTGGCTTCGCTCAGCTTCAGTCTCAGGGTCTTGAGATATGCTGCAAAGTAGGGCCATTGTTTCTGTAGAAGTGTGCTTTCTACTTCTGTCCGGTGCTTGTCCGCGTGAGGAGGGCAAGGCGGTATAGATGTTGTTTGAGGTAAGCGCGATATACAAGTTGAACAGCATAGGAGACAGTACAGATCCTTGTGGTACTTCGTACCTCAGCCGACGCAGACGACTACTATATGCCCATCACTGGTCTTGCGAATAAAGCTACGGTTTGAAAGACATGTTACATATGAATTGTACAATGCGATGATCCGAATGGTATGAGAGTTAAGTGTCAGGCGCTGTGCCAACGGTGTCGTATGCGGGCAGTAGTAGTAAGGTCCACAAGATGAAGCTGCCGTACGACGCTTTCAAAGCTTTCCTCAAGATCATTTGTGAGTTTTACATCTTATGGATAGTGTCCGGGACACGGCGAAATCCTGCTGTTCGTCAGGCAGCTGGGGTCGGACGACGGGCTCAGCCGGGCCAGGGATCTCCTCTCAGGAGTGAAGGGAGACAGCAAAGTTAGTGATATTGGGCGGTAGTTCTTATGGTTGTCGACAGGCTTGTTTGGTTAGGGGATTGCGATGATAGTAGCTCTCTCCAGATCTTGGGTACGGAATGGTTGGTAAGGCACATGTGGTTGTAGAACTCCTGGAGCAATCTAGACATCGTGGGCCGCATTACATCAGGAACTCTGCTGGAATGTTACAGGGCCCTGGGCCTTTCTACTCAGTTGGCTGATAGTCAGAGGTTGGTTAAGCCTCATATAGTGAGAAGGATGTTGAAAGTGATCGTCCACGCGAGAGACTGACGGAAGTTGGATCGATTTTTGGACAGAGCGAGTGTGATCCTTAGCAATGTTCTTTGAAACGACCATTTGAGAGGAGTGCTCAGCCAATTGAGGTGGCAGTCCAAAGGACATTTCGATGTTTTGGAAATTCTGCCGGTGAGGAGGTTTATAGTCTTCCAGGCCATTCCTGCTGGAGTGGGTGAAGTCGATGCCTTGGACGTCTCCTCCCAGCGCTCACGGTGTTTCATGTCCAAGCAGTTGTCAGATTGAAGCCTTGGAACGAAGCTTCTTCCCCGGGTTCAGGAGTTTCAGGAAATAATTGGGTAAAGAGTGTCACATTCCTCGTCCAAAGATGGGATATAACTGCGACACGGCAGCCACGTCGGATGGTCTTCTTGCTATAGTAACAAAGAGTTTGAACAGTGCTGTGAAGAATTGTCCAGGTTGGAGAGGTTGGTGTCGGGAGGTTGGGCACGTCTGAATCCACCAGGTTCTTGAACTAGTCCCGTCGACCTTGCGGAAAAAGTCCAACCTTTTCACTGCTTGTTGGACAGGCCTTAGCAAGGCTCTCCTGAGCGAGCGATCAGTGGTGTCTGTGTTGGGGACTTCGGAAAGCGTCGAGAACAGTACGTTGAATGGAGATGGTTGTCCATGTTTGCAAAGCAAGGGTCAGGGTTGTTGAGTATTCCACCTTCCAGAGTTGGAGATTGAAAGTGTATGGTGATTGGATAGTGTAGAAGTTGTACCCGGATTGAGGCCCAGTCCTCTAAGGTAGATCCGTCAGGGTTGGTATTCATGTAAGCCCAGGTAATGCTATGACTATTAAAGTCGCCAGCGTTAATGCAGGGTGCACCATAAGTTGCTAGAGAGTTGTTGGAGCCGATGGTTAGGTGGCCTTTTAGACATGGTGACATGATCACCTGCAATTTGGGTCGGTGCCATTCAGGGTGGGGTCTGCAGGAGAGGTGCAATTTGTTTCCATTGGGCGGAGTACTGCAAGGTGGCAATCACGTGGGGTTTAGCGTCTCGGTGTTGGTAAGGTGTACCCGCAGATGTTCAGAATGGAACTGCCCGTAGGTGTGTGTCTATTGGAGGAGAATTGCAGATGCCTTATGCGTATTGTGTGAGTGTTCGATGACGTTTATCTTGCCCTAGTGAGACCTTCCACGTTAGTTGGAGCACTGAGATGCAATTGACTTGACATCTGGTGATGCCTGCCTAATAAGTACACGTGTGCCAGACTGGCAACAGATAGTGTCCTCTGGCGTGGCATGATTAAAATACATGAGATTAAAAAAAGACAACAGTGAATTAAAAAGACAGTGAATTAAAAAAAGACAACAGATGTTAGCGTAGTTTCAGTTGATTATCATTCGCTGAAAAATCAGTTTCGGGGCTCACCACGAGGAAGTTGATAATCTTGAACCCCTTTTAGCACTAAAAACATGTGGCCTAGAAATGATAATTCAAAACAAAAACAATATAGGTATGAGGATAGTATGTTATTCAAATTTCAGACCGTATGAAATGTTGTTTGATTGTCGCAACATGTTTAAATTGTTCGGCCAAACATGTATGAAGGTTCTACAAAACATTTTTATTATGATGTTCGGCAAAACATTTTATGATGTTCGGCGAAATTTTTATGATGTTCGGCACAAACATTTTTATGATGTTCGGCAAACACTTTTATGGGTTGGGCAAACATTTTTATGATGTTAGGCAACATGTGATAAAATATCATTACCCCGAGAATGATGAAAACTCACAAAAGCAATGCGAAATGACACAGCGTGGCGCATATTTGCCAGGAGTTAGTCCCCTATGTATTTTCTTTTACAAATAAGGTATTCCAAATATTTTGATTCCAAATTTCCAGTTTCTTTCCAATTTCCAAAAGAATCAACGACCGTAATATACTAAACCACTGATGTTCCTACTCCTCCGCAATTGCCGACGCAGGTACGCCGGAGGGGAATATAACTGCACTGCTGAAAACATTATTTCGTCAATTGACAAAAAGAAAGTTGCCATTAAAAAAATGGTCAGTATGAAACCTATAATTGTCATGGAATCGTCATACACGATTGAATAACGAATTATAATTAGTCATGAAAAACGGTATCGTTATGACGACTTCTAAATAATTAGTCATGGAAAAATTAGCGTCATGAGAAAAAAAAACATAATTCGTCATGCACAAAAAAATTAATTTGTTTTTTGATGTAAGAATAATAATTGTCAACTTAATTTGTCAAGTGACACTAGTGTGTCAAGATCAACACAATAAATAATCCATGCAAAAAAAAAAAAAGTATAAGAAAGTCTCCTAGTATTCTTTATGTTCTGTTTTAACATTAGATAAAATCAATAAGTAGTTATTGATATATAACTCAAAACGTGTATAACGCGAACAATACCAGATCTCTGAACAATCAATGATTAATGATAGGTTTGGTAAATAAAATAATACATAATTATTGATAAATACCTTCCATTCTTTGTGTGAGAACTCCCGCTGCCACGAGGAGTGATCGCCTGCAAACAGAGTTTGGTGATAGCGTCAAGCCCCTTGAAGGTACGGAAGCCCGTTATATACGGTTATCGTTCGTCATGCACAAATTCGTCAACTCTCAGATACGGTTAGTCGTGCTCAAAGAAGTTCGTCAACATAGCTTGTCATGCCTACATTAATTCGTCTTGACTTTGGCCTCACCCAATGTGATGTGTCAATTAAGAAACAGTACATTGTCAATCGTTCAAACTCGTCCTTCGCAGATTGTAATTCGTACAGTTACTAAATTAATTTGTCATGCATTTGTTTTAGTTTGTCATGCGGTCGCAAATATCGTCAAGCGACGAATAAGGGGGAATTCACTTGCATGATTAATTTATAACCCTGTTTTACGGACTTTTGCACAACTTTGACGAAATAATATTTTCCGTTGTGGCCTATAACTTCACATTCGAAGTTCCTGTTAAAATAATCTAATAAATGCCACTGCGAAACCAGTATAATTAAGCTCTGGGTTCCTACCGCCAGCAATTTGCCAAAGAAGGTACCGAATCCAATCAACATAGGCCTACCCTCAAACTTGGAGTCCCAATTATACATCCTATTTGGCAATACATACAACAACATGAGTTTTTTTTCATTGTTACAAAATTTTTGTCTACTTTTTATCGTTTGTTTTTTTGAAATTTCTCTTAGAAATGCAAACAGTTAAATAACTAAACTATTATCCCATGACTAGCCTCATCACATTAGCAATAGGCAAATTTTCCAAAGAATAACCCGGGCCGCGCGCTTTAAAGCATGCCTGCGTACCAGTTGCGAGCAGGAGCAACTGAACACTGAAAAGTCTTAGCAAATAGCTAGCAACATCACCTGAATCACCACCAGAAAAAAAAAAAAAAAAAAAGTTACCCACATGCAGCAATCCACATAGTGTTACATTCAAATTATATGTTCGTGCACTTATATTTGATAAAAATTATGTTTGTTTTGAGAATGTGTCAATATTTGAATCTTATTTTTGTAATGTTGATTAGTGAAATTTGTTGAAATTGTGATTTGTTAATTTTTTGTGTTTTGTGTCCATAATGTGTTTTGTGAGCACGTATTAATTTCTCTTCTGTTTGCGGAGTTATTTTTTTCTTTCCTGAGTCCGCCCTCAATTGGTAGCTATTGGTAGTAGCAATCCGTTCGGCATACGATGGTGGTCAAGCCGCTTTCATTATAGCAACACACCAAAATGAATCCACATATAAAAGAAAGAAATCCACAACCGATTTAGGCGCTTGGATGTGGGTCTATCATGGTTGTTTTCCATGACCCACACACGTCATCGTCCGTTATGACACATAGAAAAAAATCAGAATTGTTCGCTCAGATTTCGCTTTTACGTGTAAATCCATGGCGGACGTCTAAAATTGAATTTCTTTGGCCTCCCTCCCCAGTGATGAACGATGTTATTCACATCTCGGCAACTTGAACTTGCCGGTTAAACTTGAAGATTTTGATCTTTGGGAAAACTATGAATAGTCACTAGAATGACTTGGCAAGTATTACACAACACATCAGTCAGTTGTGATAAAAATCGCCTTGGCCACTGGTAAGCTATCATTCAGTTTTATTTGGGCGGCCATATTAGAACTTCTACAGTTGCAAAATTCAGCAACCTCAACAGGCAAATTTAGTATTTAACGTTCAGCAGGGAAGTTTGGGTGAGGATAATATTCACCGCCTTGTGATATTTTTTTTCAATATCAGCTAGTAGGCCTATACATTGTCAGATTCACTACTTCGTAATATTTATAACCACGTTTGAAACATGTTAAAAGCCCGGGGAGGGGGGGGGGGGAGGGGGGGGGGGGGGGGGGGATGGGGGAGGGGACTGCCATTTCAGAAGTGTAATGTATTGTAATGTATGCAGTGTAATACTACCCTTCCATTTTCAGCAACACAGTCCCAAAAGACCCAATTAAAAAAAAAATGAGTGTTTATTAACCCGTGGCTGTCGTCAACTTCTTTTTTTTTTTGGGGGGGGGGTGACTTTTTTGGAAGAAAGTGAAATTCCTGTGGCAGGGCAAAATCTAAAAATGGACATTTTTAAAACCATTTGGCTCCAAATCGCTTTATTTGGCCAAAATTTGATTTAAATAACAAATCCCAAATCGCTGATTTTTGTTTCCTTCGGCCGGGGGGGGGGGTGGGGGTGGAATTTGCACCCTCGTGGCCGCCACTTCTAAACGTAGTAAAGGAGACACGGCTAGAGGTTTTTGTTTTGTTTGAAAAACATTTTTTTTGTTTTTTTTCCAGAAAACTGGCAATTGATCTTTTTCTCTAACTTTGAGTGATTTTCATATCAACTCACTGGGCTTTTTTTAGCTGGTTAAAAGCTGACAATTCCTACTTTCGATGTCATGGTCATTTAAAAAAAGTTATTGGCAGTGTTGTAAAAAATGTGTGGCTTACAAGTAGGTCCCCCCCCTCCTGGTGGCTATTGTGACTGCTTTCCTTTCATCCTTCTGAGGTATAAAATTTGTTTCAAATTTATGTTTTTAGTTGCTGAATCATATTGTTTTATTTATCAGTAGGCCTATTTTTTTAATGACTGGCGACGGTTATACTGGCACTAAAACGTTACGGAATTCAATTTTCCTCTCCATGCATTACTTCAATTAAGCACAGAGTTCTAACAACAGCCTTGACACCTCATCATATACTTTAACAACTTCCATTTCATTGCACAGTTCAATAACCTACTCGTTATAAAAAGAGCCCACCCTTTGTCAGGTATGAGTCATTATACCTAGACTGCATAAGGTCAGTTCATGTTCTGCAGATATATAAGGCGGTCATAACCATGTCCCTGGAATGACAATATAATTAGTAACATCACAACCTTAGATAAAAGCTAAGAACAAAACAAGGCCACAGCATAAACAGCCCATGCTGATATGAGTTTGTATACCGTATTATGACCTGTGTTTTGCAAGTGTAATGTACCCCATAGTTTTCCAATGCGCATTATCATGTGATGGATTTTTTGCATTTTAAAATCGGACGTTTTAGCTTCCCGCACATACAAATCAATGCGAAATTCACGAATTTGGGGCATTTGCCGACCAAAATCGCCATTGCTTTCCCCAGGCTTGAAAATCCGGTATCTTTAGATTGTAATTTTATCATGTATAGAGTATAATAGGTCAGAACATGGAACATTAATAGTAATTGTTTTTTTACTTTCTACGCCTTTTTTAAGTTATGTAAAAATAGACCCAATTTAGAAGGATTTATAGCGGGGAGGACCGATCTCTAATATACTCTTAGGTATAGCGGGGTGAAACGAAACTCATTAAATGCAGTATAAGGCTTACAGTTATTTTTCTTGGCAATATTGTCACAAAAATAATTGTTATGGATAATAATATCATCTCTTGTTCTCTGTTGGACTTAAACATTTATTTTTTAAATATTCGACCTGGTACCTGAAAGTTTTCACATGAATAAAAAACACAGCATGACATTTCAACCAGAAGATGGTTGGGACTTTGGTCTCATCGTAGCATTTTTATGATTCGCATAATTGTACAGATCTTGTTTGTTCTATGTTATTATTCATTTTTTTTTCATTCATTAGATTTATGACTCTTTCGGTGATAACGTGATAACAAACACTGTCATCTCTCCGTCAAAATGTACCAGTTCCTTTAATAGTAATTTAACGCGTATATTACAACGATAAAATAAGGATTTAGTTTTGAGTATTTCACATTTGAAGTTCTTCTATTAACCAAGTTTGTTAGCTCAATCAGTTAGATCGCCTTCATAGAGTAACATTTGTTGCTGGTTGGAATTTGTTTTTTTAATCGCATCACATTCGTGCACTGGGCAACTCAAGCAAAAGAGAGATTATAAATTAAATCATTCTTGTCTATACCTGGCGAAGTAAGTATTCTTAAAAAGTTTCAACCTTTGTATATATCCTACGCATCCTCCCCATCCCCCACCAATCAATGTTGGATTATTCTCCGATGAAAACCAGATTTTGCAGTATTCAACATTGAATAGGGGAGGGGGGGGTTGGTCAATAAAAGCATCTGAACATGTTTAGTACTGCAGATATATTTCATACATATGCAAATAAGGCAGACTAATACATTGATGTAATTGCAGAACTATCTTTTTAATCACTAATCTGGATCATTTAATCATTAAAATTAGTAGATATGTTTTACCTATTAATCTGAAGTACTGTTATCGACTACACGTGCACACCCCAACACCCACTTACCCTCCACATATATTAATAGAGGTATGGTCATGTATGTATATATAAACAGGAGCAATGAGATTTTAGCCTGTAAATTTTACCAGATGTTGTATAATATCTCCTGGCGTCCATTAGAGGAAAAGCTGACGACCACCGCTAAAAAACTAGCGTTTTTTCTTGTCAGATCTATAGGGTCAATATCCCCTAACCCAAGGCAGGGGTCCGCTCCGTGGTTTTATTTTAAAAGGGATATAAGAATTGCAGATTTATGGTTAGTGACCCCTCCCCCCGACCCTGTACCTAGTCACGTTTTGTATTCTAATTTTGGAACGAATATCATAGTGCAACCATGTATATTTTCGGCTCCTGTACCATTAGACGAACAATTTGACACCATTTTTCTAACGAACGGTATTTACCCCTATTATGACGAACCTTACCCCTAGAAATACATATTCCACTCCTTTAATTTTGCTAAACTCTCGATATGTTGTTCTTCAAGTAAAGGTTTTCTCAATAGAAAATAATTCTTTTTGCAATGAGTTTTGGATTAAGGAATTGTATGTCCCGACGATGTCCTTTGATAGTGACAGAAGATATATTGATTTTATGAGCAAAATATTGACCCTCTTTCTCAGCATGAACTGACCCAAAACTTTTAATGAAATACCACGGTTGCTAAAATCTACTACCTTGTAGGCCCGACCTTGAACACATTTTCAAAACCATCCGCCATCATGCGACTATCACTGGAAGTTGGAGAGTGGACATCCAGTTGTTGGGCGGACTTTTAGGGAGATGGTCAGGGTTTTGGAGTATGGTCTGGAAAGTCGTTGCTTGACACTGCGTCGATGGTCTGCTGTTGGATGTCATTCCAGAGTTTTACAGTTTCCGGGAAGAATAACTCCATGAATAGTGCTGAAGACCAATGAAACTCGTCGTATTGACCGTGGTGGCTAATATAATTATACTAGCTATATCAGTCTGAATTGGGCACTTCAAGGGAATTATTTGGTAAAAATCACGACTAATTTGTGTCATTATGAGTATGAAAATACACATCAACAATGCAGTAAGCGGGTGAGCGGGTGATAAATGCAGTTATCGTAAAGGGGCACCGTTGACCGTTGTAAATTGAACCTTGGTGGGTCTACGCATTTATCCGAAAGATCGCTATTTCGAAGGTTCGTTTATCCGAAAATTCGTTATTCCGAAGGTTCGTTTATCTGAAGGTTCATTATTCCAAAGGTTTATTAATCCGAAAGTGCGTTAATCCGAAGGTTCGTTTATCCGAAAAAGGAAATGCGTTCGTTTATCCGAAAATGAGTTTAGGGTTAGGGTTTAGGATTAGGGTTAGGGTTAGGGTTTAGGGTTATTGAGGTTTATGGTTAGTATTTAGTGTTAGGTTTAGGGATAGGTTTAGGGTTAGGGCTTAGGATTACGGTTAGGGTCATTTTCGGATCAACGAACCTTTTTCATTTTCGGATAAACGAACCGTTTTTTCAATTTAAAGATCACACGAACCGTCGGATAAACGGAAACTCGGAATACACACCTTCGATAAACGAACTTCGGAATAAAGAAACAATGCTCAGTGAGACGAACCTTCGGAATCAACGCCTCTACAATCTCGTGGGTTCGGGATTAATACCCGGAATTAACGATTTCGTATGACGACCGGGCGGCATAACAAAAAACAAAAGGCAACCGATATCCCCTCCTCGGCCTATTACCTTCCATTTAGAATAATAACTTCATTTAATTTAATATTGTCCACGCAACGTGGTCCTAATTTGATTTCTATAAAGACATCTGTGACATTGAATTGAACAAGTTTTTGTTGCAATTAGCAGAGGAATTCTGAAGCGATAGTGATTCGGAACGCCATTGAAGATAATAGGGGTCATTGTATTAAACCATATCTATTATGGTCAGCAAAATGTTGATTCAAGATTTTACATAAAATCAATGCTTTATGGAACATACAAGATACAACCTTGCAAAATTCTGAATAAAGACGTTTTAGGTTATACACCACCACCTGGCTGCCGTAAGGATCAAAAATCTTGGGTGACTCTTTGCTTGTATGGCATCTTAAAAGTGCTTTAAAATGTCTGAAAATGCACTAGTTATATTAGAAATGATGAAAGTTTCATGATTGACATGGTAGACTGGTATTTTTTCTCAAACTAAGTTGCATTTGGACAGTGATTTGAGTCAATTTACTCCGGCGGGTCATCAATTTCACAATCGATTTGCAAATTACAGCTTTGGCGACTCTAGAGATCTTGGGTGCCGTTCTGACATCGGCCAGTTTGGTTGATTCGTACTAAAACTTCGGTCTCATATTTTCAATTTGGTTATTTGGGGATTTTTTCCTTGTACTTTGGGGTGATGTTGTTGTATTTCCTCGTGGAAGTTTTAAATGTGAACGAAACCTGCTCGAAGTTGCCCTTTTTCCCATAACTACTGTGTATAATTGGTTGGTGGGTGTAACCTTTATAGCGCGTGCGTGCACGATATAGGTCCAGATGGCAATTTAAAACATATCCAATTTGGCCTCTTAGATTTATTTATTTCTTTTGATCAAAATGCCTCGCTTACGAACAATGACTGTGGCCAAAACACTTTTGAAGTCTCGCGGTCGTTTGGATTTACTAATAAGATGGTAGGGCGCGGTGAATTTGAGTTCCTTGACCATATTTAATCACTGAACTATTGTCCATTTAATTAGCTTGTGTTTGCAGTCCAAATGTCTGTAAATACGATACTACTATATATCTAGCTACGTTACGAATGATTCGCGTATTTTGCTAACATGTATGGTTGCAATGACTTGTTTTTTTTACCAGACCGACATTCTAACTCGTAAGGAAACATATAGATTATAGTAGATTCCATTACTCAAAATAGGGGACAGAAATACCCAGAAAATCTTCAATTTCTTCCTCGCAATACAAAAGAGATCGGATTGAAAGAAACTGGCCAACTACAAATAAAGTTACGTTGTTCTTCCAGTCAATACTTTGTATTTTATCCTATGTGATGCATAGTGTGTCTACCCCAGAATTGGTTTTAAACATTGCCTACAATAACATATCATAAATTTTAGAAGGCTTCAGTCACATGTGTGTAACAATGCAGAACTTTTATCTTCACTATTCATAAAGTCAGCTTTCACCTGCTTTCACTGAAACTATTCCTGGATTTAGTTTGCGCTTCTTTAAATATTCTAGGGTTTATGCTTTGACTATTGATTGAGACTGTGAATGGCCCAACCGCCCAGGGTTGGCTATCATGGATATAGCGCACATCATACCACAAATACACGGACTAAAGTTTTTACATACTAATCCTCTCAATTCATACCTCCACCTACAAAAAAGTAGAGGCTATTCCACTATCAACTGGATTCTAGTATAGGACTAAAAACCCTGATTAAGTTCTTCGGTTGTTTCTTCATGTAGTCGGCCATGCAACATCAAGGAGAGGCAACTATACTACACGAAATACAATGGGCTGCAATAACGTCTCTTTGAATAAACTTTACGTGGAACCCTGTCAAGACATGATACTACGAAATACCGCCAAATAACTTTTACAATCTAATATAATTTCATTTAACCCTAAAACCGTACGCGAGTATATAATTACATTAGTACATTGTCAAACTTTGAACAAATAGAATTCCCTATAGTAGAAGACATGTACATGTAGCAAAGATTACAGTATTAAATGTTGCATCTCTACGGGTACTAATGTGTGGACTCGAAAGGGTGATCGATAATGAATCTCATCATGTCAGTTGACGGCTTTCAGACTCTCCGTGGATAAAAGTTACGAATCCACAGGTATTTAAAGGGTTTGGTGGACTTGACATTGCTTTTACATTGTGAGCAATGATTTAAGTCAGGGAGACGTAGTTACGAATTCAATCTAGTTTCGCCCTCGTGAATTTCGTAACTACGAATCCTTTGTTTCTCGTGGTCTCCCTTACTTTAAAAGGCGTGCCAGGTAGAGAAGTGTGTCGCTTCACTTACAGGGAGACGGCAACGGAAAGCTAGTATCTCAAAAATCGGCCTTTTGAGATATTTACCTTTAAAGTTCATCCGTTTGTATTTTTATTATACATTAAAAATTAGCTGCATTGAATACATTTAATATATTTATCATATCATTTTCTCTATATTCTTCAATTTTGAGGGTTAATGATTAAACTAATTTAGAATTACAACACAATTTGTCAAGTTACGTAGTTTTGCCATAAAAATGAGGGAAAAGCAGTTATGGCAAAATACACATGCTCTAGCTATTTCAATGGCTGAACATAAAATATCACTTACATAGATATAAAATTCTTGATATGTGTTGCTTACAGCCATTTTTAGTTTGATCTTACCCTTTTTTGGTTTGATCTTACACTCTGTAGTCCCATTGATTTGTATAGCAAAAACTGTCACTCGTAGAAAGTTTTTATGGCAAAACTACGTTTCTACGTTGTTACGTAGTTTTGGAATAAAATAGCAAGGAGAATTTTAGAGAAAATGACACGTAACTTAAATATACGCAGATTCGCCAAAAAATACCTTCATAATGGTAAAACGCACCCGAGTTAGGATGTGCTATTTCTGGCATATGTGACTTTGTGAAATGAAAACAGCACCCCAAAATTTAGCGTGCAGCACACAATGGATAACACAATAGACAGATGAACGGTCATGGTAGTCGCCATCACAGAACGGTGTGAAAGCAGATATTGTCCGCCGGGAACCACAGTCCGGGTTCCACAGACGTTAACGGAATAAAGCGTGAAACTAAGGTGCATGAAGAGTCAAGTAAATCGGATGCCCTATTCTCTACCGTTGTAGCCGGACTATGAGTACGGCTGACTATAATTACTTCTACAACGGTCTACTTCATGACACGTCAGATACTGTGCTAATTAATAAGAAGGCAAATCCGACATCTCGTCAGACGCGTGATACAAAATTATACTTCTCAAAGTAGAGTGAAATGTGATACTACAAAACCTATTATGAGGCACATTTAGATAAAAACTAGAGTCTCATCGCCGCTTTATGGAATTCATAATTGGAGTATTGCTTGTAGCTGTAGTGAATACTACAGGGTTTTGTGCCGTTTGTCTTTCAGCTCGTTTCTCTTTATGATTGGAGATGATCTCTGCAATCGTGTACAAGTATGGATTAATAGCAGAATTGATGGGTAACACGAAGGTCACACACCAGGCATATACCGATGGAGGAAGAGTTAATACCCTTGTCTGAACTAAGATTCCAAGCAAAATAATCGGTGACCATGTGAAGAGATCTGTGGCCACAACTGCAGTAACTCTAGTTGTCATTCGAATTTGTTCCTTCATGTCTCGTGTGCGACCAGATTGTTTAGAAGATCTTTTAACAGCCCTTACTATCTCTACATAGCAAAAGAGGACTACCGAGTAGCAAACACAGTTTAGGCCAAGAAATACTGCTGTCGAAAAGAACATACCGTTAGTTTGACCTTTAAATTCAGTAATAAAAGATTTTTATTGAACTGCCACCCTGTCTCACTAATGTTTAGCTGTGCGTCATATGTTAAATACACTTCTGTTAGATCAAGTGGGAGGCCAATGCACACATGTGAGTTATCATAAAATTTGAAATATCTTCCAGACAAGATGGATGGGATTATTCCTAGTGATAACGCAAAGAACCATGTCAATCCTATGACAAAACGTACTGATGAGTGTCCAAATTTCCTAGTAGAGTATGGGAATCTAATGCAAATATACCTATCAATACTGATAAGTGTAACGAAGAACACTGATGCTTCGCTAGATAAAATAGATAACGCACCAGCTATTCTGCAAGTGATACCAGACCGCCATGATTCAGATTGCATGGGGAATCTTCTCCAAAATAGATGTCGGCAATAGCAATGACTATCATATATACGCCCATGACCAAATCAGATAAAGCCAGATTGCTCAGTAGTAAGTTTTGCACCATATTGGTTCGGTCGTGTTTCTTTCTCCACACCAAAACAAAGACGTTGCCACTAAGGGCCGTTAAGGCAATAACCCACATCTTGGTCGCTAAGATTCGGTCTGACAGAAGCCTATCACACGTGAGATACGGTGATCTGTGATCTGCAGCACTACAGTTAACATGTGCCGGCACATAGCATTCACAAATCTCATGTGGACTCACATATAATTCTGTTCCTCTTGAAAGTTCAGAAAATGAATTTCTATCGATCCCTGTCAATCGATTTCTTCGCAAACTAAGGAAGTCTATGCGCGTCAAATTTCTGATATCTGGTATGTTATTTAATTCACATTCAGATAGGTCAATGAAAGCAAGATTTCTTGCTTCCATGAAAAAGTGAGAATCTAGTGATTTCAATGGATTCTTGGACAGGCTAAGTTTTGATAAATTAGTTAAATCGCGAAAAATATCACCACTTAACCGTTCAATTTGGTTTCTAGACATAAATAGTGATTCTAAGTTGATTAGTCCATTAAACAATGTAGCTGGCAATTCAACCAATTGATTACGATCCATTACAAGTACTGCCAAGCTCTTCAAACCCTGAAAAAGCTTAGTTTGTACAGTGGTCAGTCGATTATTATATAAAAATAATTTATTGAGATTAATTAATCCTGAAAATAATTCATCTGGTAATGTGACTAATAGATTTTCATTGAGGAGCAGTTCGGTTAGATTGTCTAATCCCCGCAACAATCTTGCTGGCACTGTGCTTAACTTATTGTCATTAAGACCCAGAAAAGCAAGCCTGTTCAAATCTTTAAATGTGCTTTCTTTCAATGCAACCAATTCATTAGAAGACAAGAGTAACCATTTCAGATTTCCTAACCCCCAAAATAATCTATCAGGTAATGCATGTAGCTTGTTGTCTCTCAAAAAAATATGGGTCAACAAAGTCAAATTGCTAATCACGTTAACATCTAACGTTACAATTCGGTTTTGATGGAGGTAGAGAAAACCAATTTTTTTCTAGCCCGACAAACAACCGATCTGGCAATGTACTTATCATATTGTTATGAAGATCTAGCAAAGCAATGTTTTCCAAGCCGTCAAATACTCCAACATCCAGTTTATCTATTTGGTTACTATGTAATATCAATTCGTTTAGATTTACTAATCCATAAAACAATCCCACTGACAGTGAAGTCAATTTATTGTAATAAAGAGCTAGTATATGTAACCTGCGCAAGTTTTGAAAGACGTTGACATCGATTTTCTCCAGATGGTTGCTATATAGATACAGATCAATCAAATTTGCTAATGCATCGAATAACCCACTTTGTAATGTTGTCAAGTAGTTGTTGCTGAGATCAAGATAAGTTAACCGTTCTAAGTTCTGAAATACGTTGGTATTCAATACTTGTAGGCGATTGCTACCTAGGTACAGTTTGGACAAACTGTCTAACATTGAGAATAACCCAGCAGGTAATCTATTGAGCCGATTCAAGTACAGAGAAAGATACGTTAAGGTACCCAAGTTGTAAAAAACAGCAATATCCAAAGTGGCAAAATGGTTACCTTCCATATATAATATATTAAGATTCTCCAGGCCGTAGAACAACTGAACTGGTAAACGACTTAAGTTATTGTAACCAATAGAAAGGACATTTAGCTTTTCCTGACCCCGAAACAACTCTACTGGTAATGAACTTAATTGATTTAAGTGTAGATAAAGATTGGTTAAACTATCTAAATCTTGAAACAAACTGCCATCTAAAATTCTACCAATTTATTGTTTTCCAAATGTAATGTAGCTAGATTTCGTAATTCATCAAATAAGTCAACTGGTACTCTACTCAGATTATTGTTATTGAGGTAAAGGACAGTTAATGTCTCCAAATTTTGAAACACATTGCCATCAACAGTCGCCAATCGGTTTGTATAGAGGTAAAGTTCCTTCAAATTTTCTAATCCACTGAAAATTCCTGTCGGTAATGCATTTAAATGATTATTAAACAGAGAAAGAATTGTTAACCGTCTCAAATCCCGAAACACTCCGACATCAAACATTTCGAATGTGTTGTTATATAGATATAACACATTGAGATTTTCCAATCCAGCAAACAATGCAACTGGTAATGAACTGAGTTGATTTGTATGCAAAGAAAGGTATGTTAGGCTATTCAAATAATGAAACACGCTTTTTTCTAATACAAGCAGTTGGTTATTTTCCAAATGTAACACTTGCAAATTATGTAATCCATTGAACAAGTCAAACGGCAATGTACGCAAATTATTACCATTAAGGAAAAGTTGAACGAGTCTACCCAAATCTTGAAACAAATCGGGCTCCAATGCAATTAACTTATTATTTTCCAAATATATGACGTTAAGATTTCCTAATCCAAGAAATAATGTAACTGGTAATCTTCCCAAACTGTTGCCTGCAAGAGCAAGAATCGTTAGCTTATTCAAACTCTGGAACATACCAGCATTCAAACTTTCCAAACGATTCCCTTGAAAGTATAGTTCATTCAAATTCTCTAAATTACTTAGCAACCTAGCTGGTAAGGTAGTTAACCTATTATTAAACACAGAAAGAATATTTAGCTTGAGCAAATCCTGAAACAAATTAGAGTCCAGAATCACCAAATGGTTTCTATACAAATAAAGCTTATTCAATTCACCAAACCCCTCAGTAAGTCAACTGGTAGTGTACTTAACATATTGTCATTTAGGTAGAGTACAGTCAATCCCGTTAAACCATGAAAAACTCTATCACCCAATCCTAGGAGATGGTTGTTCTGTAAGTAGAGTACATTGAGAGTCCGAGGTCCCTGGAAAACATCATCTGATAATGAAGATAAAACATTGTTAGCAAGATGAAGTAGAGTAAGCCGTCCCAGATCCTGAAAAAGCCTGGCATTTATTGTGGATAATTGGTTTTCATTCAGATAGAGTTCGCTAAGATTTACCAAACCATCGAACAATCCATCTTGTAATGCACTTAATTTGTTGTTAAACAGATAGAGTATTGCTAGACTATTCAAACCATGAAATAAGCCAACATTCAGTGTAATCAATTGATTTCCTTTGAGTGCCAGCATTTGGAGATGATCTAAGCCATCAAAAACGTCAACATCGAGTGTGGCAAGCAGATTATCATGAAGCGTCAAGACTACAAGGCCATTGAGACCGTTAAATACTTTGGCCTCCAAAGCAATCAACCTGTTTCCTTCAAGATAAAGAACTTGTAGGTTCTTCAAATGCACAAACGAATTGACATTTAATTGTACCACATATTGTCAAGTCAATATTTAATGTTGTTATACCACTTGGGAATATCACTAATTGGGAAGTACGAAAACCACTATCAGAACAGTTCAAAGTCGCTTCTCTGTTTCCAAAAGTTACAATACAGTTAGGTTGAAAGTTAAGCCTGCATCCGCCTGTTAAATAATAAGTTTGTTGGTCGCACGTGAGCTTGCCATCATATCCTTTTAAATTAGTACAATTTGGTGTTTGATTTATTTCGGCGATCGTGTTGTAACTTTCAACCGATTCTGGACACCTGGGACGTGATAAAGATGATGATATCGCATTGATTGAAAGAGTGATATGACCTTCAACATTAATTAGCAAATATTTATGCTTGAAAAGGACAGTGCATGACTTAGCTTGTCCGTACACAACCGCATACCTGTTACGACAGTCTGACAAGTTTCCTTCGCGTTCAATATAAAGAAAATGTGTTCCATCAGAAGTGTTGGTAACATCCAAGAGTACGTCAACTTCATGTGATGCGATAACTTGCAGACGACAGGTGTGTTGCTCGCTCCCCTGAAATAATATTCCATGACTGATGTTTGTATCATGAAATTTGCATGGGTGGCTAATGTCGGCAACATTCCACAGAGGTTTAATTGATAGAGCTGTAACAAAGTTATGTACTGCTAAGGAGCAATGGGTGGTGATGGCCAAAAGAAATACATATGCTTGTAAAGTGAATCTGAACGGATTACAGAAATTCATGATGATGATGATATGGAATCATGCCAACTCTATCGATATCTACACGTTCATATATATATTTATGAAATTCAATAGGACCGCAGTAAATGAACTTAATAAGTTAACATATTATTTTGGTCTTCTGTTATCATCAAGCTATCATCTGCCGACTTTTAAATCAGCCCGGTTAAGTTTGGCGAGTCGCAGAGTTTGTATAGATGTAAAGATTTGAACAAGTACATCATATATATAAGATATAAGTATACCTCTATCGTTGTCTCTATAGTCGAAATCTGAATTCACGCACCAATGCACGCACGCCATATACAAACCAATCAAGGCACGCGCCATTGCCTGGACGACTACGCGGAATTTGTCAATTGATTCTGATTTTAACTATAGTTCGGTGACTGTTAATTGCTAGGAACAAGAAATTCTTTGCTGTGTGCATGCTTGCGTAGAAAATCATGAAGGCTTGGTTTAATATACTTTTGATTGAAACGTGTGATTTGAGTATCAAGAGATGCTTGATTTTGTACAAATTCAACATTTGCCATGGCAACGCTGGAATAGTTGATTGAGCTACACTAGCGACTCACAATTGATTGCATTGAGTAAACTCTACACACATTGATAACCGCTGTCAGCTGCTGTATGAAATGCTAGAGCGTGTCAGGGCGAGTTCCAAGCGTGTGTAAGTTCATTGCCTTCTGACGATGACAGGTCGGCGTCTTTAGTTTTATCAATAGAATCACAATCAAAGTAAATACAGAAAATACACAACAAACTAATATGGAAGATGAGAAGAACAAGAGTTCTCCAGAACAAACAGGTTTCAAATGGACAAACAAAATACGCGCAACCATCAGATACTGTCAGCCAGCAGGTCATACATATAGCTGCTTTTTCCCTTGTCAATGAAATCTACCGGTTATCAAAGTGGTATAGGCCCATTTTCAACGAATTGTGAAATTCCTTCAATTTGCTCTCAAATGATATCTAGGACCTTCTAATTCTTATCCAAACACAGTGGTTCTCAACTATGATCCAGCCAGAGGTGTGTACAATGTCTGGCTGCTTCACTGAATTCTGCAAGGTCCTTGTCTGTGAATTGTTGCTCCAGCGTTGGGCAGACCAGAAGATGTTCCATTGTCTGTGGTGCATTTCCGCAATCACAGGTAGTGTCCTGATCTGCTTCCAGGTAGCCCCACTTCTGCCAGAAAACCTTAGATCGGTCGGTTCTTGTTCTCAATCTGTTGAGACATCGCCATTCAGCCCATGAGGAGTCAGCTCCAGGTGGAAGATGCTCATCAGGTTCAATACCAATAGATGTTACTTGATTGAAAGCAAGTCCTTCTTTCCACAAGGCGACTCTCTTAAACTCCTGAGAGACTATTTCAAGGGGTTGGACTTTAAGAAACTCTCTCTCTGGATATAAGGCGGTTAGCAACTGGTCTCTGTCCAGACATTGGGTGTATCACATTATATACTTGGCAGCTACGCTCTTGTATGCTCGCTACACTACGATGGATGGTGGAACAATTCCTGCTGGGATGTATAAGTTGATCTAGGACCTTGGAAGAATACAGTTATAATTTACACACAATAATAACATTGTACAAAACTGAAGCCTTAGTAAGATGTTGAAGACACTCAGTATGTAGCGAGATGTGTAGACTAACTTTATGTTTGCCGTAACTTCAATCACCAAATGTGTCTATTTACACGGATATCGCGACTCGCACTCATTGATAATAAAGCCGCAAAGATCATAGACCGGTGTGAAAGTAATCATAGTCCGGGCTCCATAGACGATAACGGAATAATTTAAAGCGTGAAACTAATGTTGTGTGAGGAGTCAACTGAATCGATTGCCCTATTGTTACCGGACTGTGAGCACGGAGGACTATATCTCCTGCCACACCGGTCAAACAGAGTGGGTGACGTGGAAATCTACTCCGGCGTGTTTTAATTCTTGTATTTAACGCCACAATCTGAATAAAGGCACTCCAAAGTTGTTATATTATTAAATTATTCTGTTTACCCATAATGGGCTTAATTATTTCAGGCGAGGACTATATAAAAGCTTTACAACCATGCAAAATACCAATTTTGAAAATTCGTTATCCACTATTTTCCAAATGTGCCAGTGTCTCTTTAAAGATAGGCGAAAAAGAGGGTTTGAAAATATGTATTATCTATCACAAAGTTATTTTAAATAAGCATTCCGTGATCCACAGCCTCGTCTCCGCGACTTGCCTTTTTTGTATTATCTAATTGCTGCCCTAAGTATAATGTGCCTAATCTGACGAACTAATTCGATCTTCTCTGCAAGAAATTCATAATTTTGTATTTTTTGTCCGTAAAAACAGTGGCCTATGGGATATCATGATACAAACATTTATTCATGACATCAAAACGCACAGTTGGAATCAACTGAAATTTTAGACACAAAATTTCTTGAGATATCTAGTGAACTTATAAACAAATATGACGGTGCTAGGATCACGAAATGGGGACTTTAAGGGACTTGTAGATCTCACAGTCATCTATGATGTGGCTAATGGTTTGCGGCTCTCTACAATCACACTTTGGTGAAAGTTCCAACTTCCACACCGATTTTGTGAAGAAAGTGCTTTATACGGCCAATGCTAGTTCTGAGTCTGTTGAGGTTGGTCCATGCTTTCCTATCAAGGTCACAGCCTTTGGGCTTGCTATTGGGCTGTCTACAAACTGCTTTAGATTCAAGGTTGGGGATGACCATTGCTCAGACCATCTGTCATTGATCCAGGATGATCAATAGGGATACTTCCACTGCAGTGTCATGCAAAGTGATTCCGTGGAATTCTCTGATCCTCAAAGGGTGTTGGTGGGGATTAGGTAACAGTTCATCATACTTCTTGGCGAGATTGATCGTCGAAAGTTAATCCAAAGGTTTGGCAGGAGCTACCGGCCAGACAGAATTGGAAGATATTCTGCAGGCGTCGCCAAAAGGCCAACCCCTAAACAAGTCTCATTGCATCATTCAAAACGACATAAATCTTATGTGAGTGTACACTTTGACTCTATATTGCAGCGTTTCAGCCGGTAGTATGCCAAAGCCAAACAGTTGATGTGTGTAAAGTGTCGAAAGATGCACCCCGTCCAGTCCCTGCGAGCGTTCTGAGGAGATTGACACAAGATGCGTCTTGGCAGCAAAGCCTTGATGTGTTTGTGTGAATTTTGTTATTTTATATATTAATTGGCAGACACATCAATATACAATACAAAGATTAAAGGTGCGTGTTTCGTGTCTCTTTGGGACCCTCCCAGATTTACCCGGAAGTAGTATCGATTTTGATATCAGATGCAAGGCCGTGTTTTTCCCATTGTCGTCCTGAAATTTGAGCCCTCAATCAAGTTCATTCCCAAGATATAAACAAAACTGCCATTTAGTGGTAACCATCAATATTATGAACAGTATGAATAGGACTTTGCAACATGCATTAGTGCGTATACCATCAAAAACCGGCACCAGTTTGTTTCTGTTTCCCACGGTACTTAGTGGGGTGCATGTACAAGTGTCAGGCTCCATATCAAGTAGAGGAGAACACAATACACATAAATCGGAACAAGAACCTTTAATAATGAAATAATGATAGAAAAAAAAATGGAAAATTTGAGCGCCAGGGGTGTGAGAAACACACACACACACAAAAAAAAAACCCCCACTGTCACCAAAGGTGCAGAATTTCCTACTCGGGGAAGATCCTAAAGACAACAAAATATACATTCCTACATCGAGACGACTGCAAACATCAAATATTTGCACGGAGAAGAGTTCCCCAAAAAAACCTATGCAAAACAAAAAACAGGTAATAAATTAAACCACAAGGGTGACATAGCACAAAATTCAATATGTAAAAATGTACATGAAGTGTGTGAGTGTGTGTTATGTGTGTGTGTGTGGTGGTGTGTGTGTATGTGTGTGTCGCAGGGGGGCCCCGGGGTGCTGTTATGTGTCACAATGCCTGAGAGTAAATGTACAGCGCATGCAAGTGAGGAATGACTTGTGGGTAATGATTTAAAAAAAAAATCACTAAATTTTTCTATGATGATTCAACTTAGAAGAATTTGGAAAGAATTACTGCTACTAGTCTCGTGATAATGAGTTCTATGAGACGAGGAAGCTGTAAACCCACAGGGAAGCTGAAAACAGGATATGTTGTAGGCATTCTAGTCTTTGAGTGAGTGAGTGACCATCTGTTGAACGAAGCTTTATATGTGTTGCATTGAAATAAGGCTGCGTGTGACAGTATCTCCATCTAGAGTATAGACTTGCCCCAAGTTTTGGGCTCTTACTGGATTCAGTGCAAGTAAGGGACGGAGGGAGTGGTATTTACGCCGGGGCGGGGGGGGGGGGAAATGGAGGCTTTGAGGGGGAACCCGAAAATTTTTGTAAGAGCGAGGGGGGAAACGGGAATTTTCATCAACGAGAGAGAGGGGAAAATGATTTAAACTTTTAAATGGGGAAATCAGCTATGATCAAGGGGGAAGGGAATGTGAATTTTTGAACGGAAGCGAGGGGGCACGTCGAAAATTTTGCCAAAAAAACCCCCCGGCATAAATAATGACGCTCCCTAGTTCAAGGACTAAAATACAAACTTATTTATTTGGAATTGCACACCAATTACACCAGTCGCACTCACCAAACACGGTGCATCCCAATATACAAACCAATCAAAAATTAAAAATCCTAAATAAAAATCAGAGATCACTGGGCCCTCCTGGACCTTGGACCAGAGCATATATAGAGTCTATATACGACTCTGCCTTCTGGAAATCGCACAGCGGGCCCTCATTACGAAGAGAAACTTGCCCATGGATTGACAAAAAATTCAAAATACCATGACCGCCAATTTGGTTTTGGTTGATAAGCGAGATTGAAGTCTTCATTACCAGTCTTTTATACCACAGAGAGGGTCTATGTACATCGGTGGAGGTGTGGAAGAATTGGCTTACAGTGATTTACCGGTCTATTCCTATTGCCGTATCGTCTTCAAAGGAGTACTGCAAACAATATCCGACGTAAATGTTGAAAGGACAGGACAGAACCTTGTGGTACACCACTCCGAAGTTTGCGCTTTCTACTGCATTGCCCATTAATGTCTCCAGGACGAAAGATCTGTCGTGGATGAGCATCATTATGAACTTGACAAGCTTGACATCAGGAAAGATTTAGAGTAGCTTGAGGTAGAGACCTCGATGCCAGATTGTATCATACACAGCAGATTTATCTATGATATGAAGACTGCTCCAAACTTCCGCTTCTTGGACTTGGGAAAGGCTGTCTCGATGTCATTAACTAGTCTGCTTGGTTGTTGATTTACCTCTTCGAAATCCAGCGGGATAGATTTGCCTCGACTGTATCATTGGTCCTTCCGAGTATCAGTCTCTCAAGCAGCTTATAGATGTGAGATAGCAGCACGATAGGTATGTAACTCTTGGGCTCATTTGCTGGTTTTGTGGGCGCCAGGATAGCAATGACCTTTGAAGTCTTCCATTTTGAGGGAAGAGTTGACGATCCTAAGTAGAGAAGAAGAGTTTGAGCCATCGCACAACTTCATGTGCTATATTCTTTAAGAATTCTGTATTGATGTTGTCGTTGCCAGAAGCTTTCCCATTCTTGAGAACTTTAATTGCTTCGGTTATCTCATCATAGGTGAATGGTTGGTTGAGACATGGGGCTGGACGGTGAAGAGGTTTGTAGAAGCTGTTTAATCACTTATTAACAGCACGAGCATGGGCTTTCGCCTGTGGAGTGTGGTCTTGCCACTTTCCACTGTTGATAAGTACTGAAGTGATGGAATTTGCAGAAACAGGACACTGCTTAGCTGGATAGCTATACCCGGTGAGCTTGTTGACAATGTTCCAGGCTAACGTGTTCCAGGTAAAGTTGATATTGGATATCTCCTCTCCCATCTAGTACGTCTCTTTTGGCCACGTAGATCCAGTAGCTGGTTGCCTTTTTCTATTCTCTCAATATCAGTCGCAGTTGGCATCACAGTACAATTTGTATAAATCATCGCATTCCTTGTCTCAACCTGGGGTGGAAGGATCCCTTCTGCTTCTTAGAATGGAATGTTTAGCTGCTTAAAGTAGCATATAATGGAGCAGAAGTCAGAATATGCATCGTTGATGTTAGATGAAGCCGGTCTGACAGCTTGGATGACAGTTCACTGGCGAGTTGTTTGAACTTGGGCCAGTTGGTTTCCTGAAATTCCATCTCTTTCTGTAGAGGATGGAGATGAAGACCTTGACGTCACTGGTGGTCAAGATAGGGCAATGACCTGATCTAGGGAATCTAGGATGACCGTTCTGTAGAAGTGGGATCGGACGTCGCTGACGATTGTTCTTCTTCTTAGCGTATCCACAAGTCATTGGTAATGGCTTGTGGTGGTGTCAGGATTTATTCAACTGAGTGTGCTGATCCGGGGCCGCGTGTATCCATGATACGGACGCTCCTAACATGGCCTGCTTGAGCAGTTGGAGGTCTTGGACTTCAATCCAATCAAGAGCAGCTTTGCCATTCTTGTCAATGCTGGAGTTTCCCCAAGCTGTATTTCTACAGTTGAAATCTCCACAGACAAAGGAGCTCCGCTGAACTGCTGGAAGGGAGATGAAGTGTGCCTCATCTGGTGGTGGCTTATAGATATTGATGAAGTGAGTTCCTGTTGCTTTAAATCTTTCCACTGGATCGGCGAATTCACTGAATTTCCATTTAGTATTTCCATTAATAATTATAGTAGAACACAAAGCTATAAGACAGACCAAAAGGGACAAAGCAACAAGCACAAGTTATATTTTAAAATATTTTGTTTGAACTTTTTGCAGAAGCCTTTGACCGAAGTAGATTTTAGTTCATTTTCAAGAGCATTCAAAAGAATGAGACCCCTGGTTCAGACAGACTGGTCAGAGAACGATTCCTTTTTGTTAGTTAAAGAGGGTTAACCAATTCGAGTTGTTCAAAACGTGGTACATCAAAACAAATTAGATTAGATAATGACATTATTCAATTCTGTTGAATGTAATCTATCAAATGATTTTCATTTGATCAAAATTGAGTATGCTGTTCCCTAGATATGGTCGATGAAAGTGAAGCAGTGTATGCAAATGTGCGATTTTCTATCTGGTCAGTTGTTGTTTTACCTCTTCGAAATCCAGCGGGATAGATTTGTTGTCTCGACTGTATCAGGGTCCTTCGAGTATCAGTCTCTCCATCAGCTTTATATTCTGTGAGATAGCAGCACGATAGGTATGTAACTCTTGGGCTCATTTGCGTTTTGTTGCGCCATGATAGCAATGACCTTGAATTCTTTCCAAAGAGGTTGACCGATCCTACGTATAGGAAGAATAGTTTGAGCCCAAGTTGAGCCTCGCAACAAACTTTCATGTGCTATATTCTTTAACGAATTCGTATGATGTGTCGTTGCCAGGAGTTTTCCCATTCTTGAGAATTTTAATTGCTTTCGGTTATCCTCATCATAGTTGGATGGTTTGGTTGATACCAATGGGGCGGGAGGTTAAGAGGTTTTGAAAGCTGTTTTAATCAACTTAATCACGCACGATCATGGGCTTTTCGCCTGGGGAGTGTGGTCTTGCCACTTTCCAAACTGTTGATAAGTACTGAATGCATGGAGTTTGCAGAAACAGGACACTGCTTAGCTGGCGAGCTAAATACCGGTGAGCTTGTTGACAATGTTCCAGGCTAACGTGTTCCAGTCACGGTATATTGGATATCTCCTCTCCCATCTAGTACGTCTCTTTGGCCACGTAGAAATCCAGTAGCTGGGTTGCCTTTTTCTATTCTCTCAATATCAGTCGCAGTTGGCATCACAGTACAATTGTATAATCCATCGCATTCTTGTCTCAACCTGGGGGTGGAAGGATCCCTTCTGCTTCTTATATGGACTGTTTAGAGGCTGCTTGATGTAGCATATAATGGCGGCAGAAGTCAGAATATGCATCGTTGATGTGGGGGGAGATGAACACTGTGGTGTGTGGGACAGGCTTGGGGATGGGAACAGGTTCTCTGTCCGGGTGGGTGCGGGCTGGTGGTGTTTGTGTAACTGTGTTGCTCAGTTGGCTTTCCTAAATTTCCTCTCTTTTCTGTAGATGATGAATGAATAACCTTGACTCACTGGTGGTCAAGATAGGGCAATGACCTGAGCTAGGAAATCTAGGGAGGACCGTTCCGGAGAAGCGGGATCGGACTGTCGCGGGTGACGATTGTTCGGCTTCGTAGCGTATCCACAAGTCATTGGTATGGCTGTGGGGTGTCATATTTATTCCAACTGAGTGGCTGATCCGGGCCGCTTGTATCCATGATACGGGACGCTCCTAACATGCCTGCTGAAGTAAAAGTAGGTGGATTCCCCTTACTATCAAACAGCAGTTTGGAGGTCTTGGACTTCAATCAATCAAAGGAAAAAAAAAAACCCAGCTTTGTATTCTGTCAAGGCTGAGTATCCCAAGCTGTATGTTCTACGTTTGAAATCTCCACAGACAAGAGCTTCCCGCTGAACTGCTGAAGGGAGATGAAGTGGTGCCTCATCGGGTGGTGGCTTATGATATTGATGAAGTGAGTTCCTGTTGCTTTAAACTTAATCCACGTATCGGCGAATCACTGAATTTCCAGTTAGTATTTCCATTAAACTTATAGTCAGAACACAAAGCTACAAACAGCCAAAAGGGACAAAAGCACAAGCACAAGTTTTATATTTTAAAATATTTTGTTGTGAACTTTTTGCGCAGCCTTGCCGAAGTAATGTTTTAGTTCATTTCAAGAGTCATCAAAAGATGAGACCCCTGTTCATACAGACTGAAGTCAAGTCAGCTCGTGGTGTCGGACGTGTTTCTGAGTCGCTTCTCTCCGAGGAATAGGAGATTTTTTTCGCTGATTTTTTCGCTGATTTTTTCGTGCTATGCCATAGAACTTCATCCTCCATCCTTCCATTATCTATTTCATATATCATCCCTTGGTCGTATGTGTTTTGGGGGATGTTCATCAGACCTTTTGTGGATTTTCATAGGTTATTTGTCGTTTACCCCGTCATTGGATGCATCGTGTTGAAGCACTACGTATATGTGAACTCGTTGATGATATAGGACACCGCCGTGGAGCAGAGGAGCAGAATAGAAAGTTTACAACTCAAGAGGAGCGACCTGATAGAAGTATTATCCAGAAATCACGCTAAGTGGAATAGTTAATCCTTTTAACACAATTTTAGTTTTGGGGATGTATGGTGCAATAGATGTTTTTTAATATTTTATGGAACTTTGTGTAGCTTATAGATTTTATGCCACTACCAGCAGTACTACCAGTTGCAGATCTACGAGATGTTATTAGATGTATTATAACATTTAGGAGCAGCAAGACAGTATTACAACGTATTAGCTGTTCGTGCAATGGTATTTGGTGAACTTTCATTCAGAAATTAAGAGTGTTTGATACATTTTGGGTGCACTTATTGAATTGTGTAATTTCCCGCCATTATACGATCTCGTTTGCCTAGGGGCAAAAGCCGAGTAAAGACCGAGTCTAACCGAGTCGGCCCATTTTGTCCAGCCATCTTGTTGACCTCGTTCGATGAGAGGAATCGGTAAGGATCCCAGAAGAAATATATGTGCATCGGTTCTTTCGTGATAATGACTTTAATATTTTATTGAGTGTCGGTATTTAGTGATAGATAAGTTTCAACTTTGAACTTTCCACAGGAATTTAAGTTAAACTGGTTTTAACTCTTGCGATAATCATTTGTTTACACAACGTCAATCTGCCACGTGTGCATGTGTGGTCACGTTTATGTATTTTCATGTTTGTCATTATATAATCTCGCAATCAGATATTTTTTCAACGTACGAAACTTTGTGTGTATGCCCCTCGCCAAGGAAGCATTATCGCCGTCGAAATACAATGGCCTACGGACGAGGAGGCGACTTTGTTGATGTAGTGTGAAGTAAAGCTAAGTAAGTATTAGCGACATTGCCAAGTGTAGTTTTTAGTGTATTTCTGATGGCAGCAGTGTAATTTGGAGGTTTTTCAAAGAATCGTCCCGAGATTTGTGGAGCAGCATCAATTATTATGTGGTTATTGAGCATATTTTACAGTGTGTGCACCTTTTAACTTTGAGACTATGGTCTTTGTGACTTTGTGATAAGCGTACTAGTTTAGTTCGAAAGTTTTTTCGATGTCAGAAGACCAAGCCCCCGTGGGTATGCAGCATCTTCTGTCATTTAAATATTACCTACCACCTTTTTACCAGAATGACGAAGGGGACAGATTTATCTAAACATTGTACATACGGCAACAACAGGGTACCAATTCTCGGAGATGGGTTACATGTGGAGATTTGTGCACAATATTCCACGCAAGTTGCAGTGGTATTGATAACAGGACATATAGGCTCATCTATAGCAAAGCAATTATGGTTCTGCCAAGATTGTGCATCACCCTGTACCCTGTGCACAGACCCAGTTGAGATTGGCCCAACGTGGACTGGATCGATTGTACAAGGTTGGGGCTTGGACGCACACTTCCGTGGGACATTAACCATGAACTGAAACTTAAGATCAGCTGATTGGGGATACTTTCATTTGAATGGATTGCCCTCTCTGCGAAGCAGTGAAATTTTGTTGGCATTCACTTTTTTCGACACTAAGCGAGTCATACCGAAAAATCCTGCAAGTGAATCAAGAAGTAGTATCAACATAGTACTCAGCAAAACTAACGAAAGACCCAGTTTAACAGACCCCCCCCAAGCAACGACAAGCTTTAATACTCTTAACATAACGTCAAAGTATTATGAACATAGATGGAAGGTAAGCAATTATCGACGAGCTGCAACCTGACTTATATAGCATGGGACGAAACGTGGTGGTGTCGTCCATCGACAATGCCGCATTATTACCTGAAGGATATTTAGTTGTCCAGGAAGGACAGACCTGATGATAGGCAGGGTGGGTGTCTGTTTGCATACAACGGACCTCCATTTACCAGAACTCTCGACCTGTGAGAATGAAATCGAGAATGATTTGGTGTCCAACTGAGCATTCCGGGGGACGACCCCTACTTCTTGGTACTGTATATAAACCCAAGCATGACTACATTGACACAGTCTCAATGCAGCAAATCACTCGACTCATTAAATAGCCGGAGCAGATGGGAAGACTCATAGCCAAGGTGACTTCAATCAACCCAACATTAAATGGGAGACCATTCCATCTTATCAACACTCTGCTTCACATGAAACTGCTCAAATTACTGCTACAGACCATCCGAAATAATGGCTTGGAGCAATTGGTCGAACACCCGACAGAGTATATGTATTCTGACTAGTGATGACTAACCACAGGTCCATAGTCGAAGAAATTACTTTCATACCAGGTTTTTGAGTGACCATCACGCCGTAACTGTCTTGAAAGTTGGTTTTCAAAAGGAAAGAAGCCCACCAAGGAAGTGGTACTTCCGCATAAAGCCAATATTGGGGGAGATCCAAAAAGGAATAAGCAATTTCAGAATGTCTACGTGACACAAGATCATAACAACAGTGTCCAAGCAAAGTGGATTGCTTTTAATCCAAGATTAAGGAAGTCATGAATAAACCACGTTTCCTATAGATTGACACAACCAGACGTACCTACTTGGTTTGAAAGAAAACACAGGAGACTTTGCAGGACAGAAGCAAAGACTGTACCACAAAGCTAAAGTTCCAATCGTTCAAGAACACTGGAACTGATACAAGGATTACACAAGTCTGTCAGAATAGGAGCTTAACAGAGCTAGGAGGGATTTCATCAATGAGAATTTGACTTCATCTTTCAAGATGATCCAACGTCAGGAGAAGCAGGAATTGTCAAAGGACTTGAGGGACAACCAATTTATCACCGACGATCGTGACAAATGCCTAAAGCCTTATTAAACCAAATTTGCCAGTGTCTTTACGAAGGAGGATACCTACAATCTATTCCTACAACACTCGGGGAAGCACCACACCAATATGCCTCATCTAATCATTGCATGATGAGGTAGTTTTTGAATCAACTGCAATAAACCCAGGACTACAAAGCTACATGCCCAGATGGGATTCCCCCGTGGATTCTTAAGATGGCTGCTGATGAAACAGTCCAGTCCCACGGACTTGTTTCAGGCTTCATTGGAATGAGGGGTTTTACCCCCAACATGGAGAACTGCAAACATAATGTCCCATCTTCAAAAAAGGTGACAAATCCGAGCCGTCAAACTACAGTGGGTTTCATTAACAGTGTGTGGTCAGCAAGGGTTTGGAACACATCGTCCATTCACACATAATGATCAATGGAGCAATAATATTCTTGTTGACAACCAGCAGGTTTTAGAGCCAAACATTCCACCGTCACACACTTATCCCACACTGCATTACTGACCGGAGTCTGGATAAGGGTGAGAACTATCCCATGCAATACTCGAACTTTTCCAGGCATTTGAACAAGGTTCCCCACCAAGGCTACTAGGAAGCTAGAACATCTGGCATTAGAGGACCGATCCGGAATTGGAATAACCTTCCTAACAGAAAGATCTCATAGGGTTGTCTGTAATGGAGTTGCCTCGGATCCAATTAATGTGGACTCCAGTGTCCCACAGGGAACCGTACAAGTGCCCCCCCCCAACTTGACTTCCTCATCTATATCAACGATCCTCCCAGAAAAACCATAGTACAGCCATATGTTCGCAGACGACTGCGGTCTTATACCCCACTGGTCATCAAAGGAAGATTGATTACTACAAGAAGTCGTTAACCAATTAGAGAAGGGCAGGATACATTGGCTTGTCTTTAATCCATCAAAAGTGTTCTTGTCATGACGATTTCGTACAAAAAAACCGCCGCCTGAAAGAAGATCTATACCTTTGGTGTGAACCACTGACAAAAGTCTCTTCTCATCCTATTTGGGAGTGAATTAAGACCACAAACTCAAATTGGGACGTCCACTATAAACAACCACCGCCAAAGCAACAAAAATCCGTGGTCCTCAAGGGAATCTCCTCGTCTGTACAATGGCTTCAAATAGATTTGCATACAAGAACCGGGTAAGACCCATTCTGGAATATGCCAGTGCAGTGTGGGATCCCCACAAGAAATGTGACAATCCCGGCTTTTGAAGCGTACAGAGGAAGGCTCAAGATTTTGGCCTGAACAACTACAAGCAGAAACAGTAGTTCACCCAAAAAAAATGATAAAAGAGCTGAACTGGGAATTTCTTGAGGATAGAAGGAAAGAATCCAATTCCAATGATGTCCAATAATTGTCAACAAGGAAGTTGGCATCAATGCCGACCACATACTGAACCCACAGTAGTTGGTAGATCTTCTAAAGGACAAACAACCAAAAGATCACAGACCACCTGGTCAAGAAGGACGTTCACAAGAATAGTTTCTTTCCGAAACATTTGCAGATTGGAGCAACTAACCAAGCACAGTAGCAGCAGGAACATTCAAGGACTTCAAAGAAATAAGAGAATCAAGTCGACTTAGCACAACAGCAACAGAGAATCTCCAAAGCGAAAATTTAATCACCTAACTCAAAACACTCCGGACACACGATATTACTTCAAATTGGGGTGGGATGCAGCTCGTCTGTGATCACCGACTTAACAGAAAGAAAGAAAGAAAGAGAAAGAAAGACTGGTCATAGAACGATTCCTTTTTGTTAGTTAAAGAGGGTTAACCCATTCGAGTTGGCCAAAACGTGGTACATCAAAACAAATTAGATTAGATATGACATGATTCATTCTGTTGAATGTCCTCTATCAAATGCTTTTCATTTGGGGACTCAAATTTGGTCTGCTGTTCCGCGAGATATGGTCGATGAAAGTAGCAGTGTAATGCAAATGTGGCGATTTTCTATACTTGTATGTGTAAACTTTTTTAAGTGGCGATATTAAGTGCTAAATAAAAACTGGCTGCCTTATTTCAGTCTAAAATATGTTCATTTATATGTTTGATAAGCTTTGCAAAAACTGGATGCCATTTAAAATAAGAGGCGGTGGATTTCTTATGTGTTTATTGTTTTCTCACCCTGTAATATTTAGTAACATTTAACTAAATATTAATTACACAGAGACATGATTTGCATAACATTTTTATGATTCATACCTTGTACCCACAGCAGCCGACAACATCCCGCTGAGTGGCCATTGTTTATGAGTGTCATATTGTTCAAAATAGAGCTCTTAAAAAAAATAGACTTTAGTAGGCGTCTGTGGAAATTTGCTATTCGGGTTTAATTAAAGGTTTTAAACAAAAATATGTGACGGGGTAGAAGTTTCGTTAACGGTTTCAAGTGGTATAAAAGGAACCGTTTTAGACAAAAATTCCTCAGAACATGTCTTTCGATTTTTCTTGGGAAATGCGAAGCAAATGTCCGTGTTTTTGAAATGCAGCAGTGGGTGACCGTGATTTTGGTGTAATCCATGCACACGGACTTTGCATGGCTGTTGTGCCTTGTACCTTGTACTCACCACTCCCGAACGGTCCACCAGGTACTATACTGGAAGGTGACGAGAGTGGAAACTCTAGGACCTAGTTTGGCTATGTAGTCTGACTTGTCATTTATGGAAATTGCGCTTGAAACTGTATATCTGCGATGCCAGAGGTCCTATAACTGATTGGTAGAACGTTCCAAAAGAGATTACTGTCAGGGGAAATGATTGGTTAAGAAAGGAGTAGAATTATCAATGATCTCAACTGACTTGTATGGTGACCAATCTTCTAGATCTGGAGACTTTAGGTTTGATGTACCGATCTGCATCAATGTCGATGTATGATTTATGATCTTGTGATTTAGTAACATTACTAAAAAATTAGATTTGCCGCCTGCATTGCCCTCAATCTGGCGGTTAAATTGCAGGGGAGAGTTTGAGCTTCAAAATATATGGATTTATTCTTCCACGTTTATTGCACGACAGGAATATGTGAGTACACGGGGACCAGGGACGTTGTCGCTGCATGGACCTGTATGGCGGACGGTTCAAAGGTGCGCGGAGTTTTACGGACAATACGGACACATTAGTAAGTTTATTCTTCAACGTTCCTTTGCACGACAGCTATGTAAATCGTAACGGGGGAGTCTGATCCAAAGAGTATTAGGGTGAGAGCGAGCGGAGGAGGAAGGAGAGAGATATGAGAAGACGGTAATGTTAGAGGAAGGGCTCTCGGGTGATGACGTGTTGTAAGAAAAAAAAATAGAGCAGAAACAATTACATTAAGTTTTAATTATTAATCAGTGGCGCGCCCTTAAATAGAATACGAAGTGCTGGAACACAGGGTCCCGGTCTGGACAGGGTAGGAGGGAGGGCATTAACAGAAAAAAATAGGAAAATAAAAACATGTGTGACTTCGGGTTGCGCAGTGCAACATTACGAAGTTAGTGATAATTGCGAAACAACAGGAGGAAAGCACACTATTTACGCTCCAAGTAGAACCTGTACTGGCTGGGGACACAGCGCCCACCAAATTCCGTTTTCCGCATCGCTTTTAATTGGCCGGCTATGCTTAGACATGCGCCGTCATGGGACACCCTAGCAGTTAGACGCTGTGTGTTAAATTAATAGCTCTCGATTAGCCGACAAGGAATGAAAACGGTTTTCTTCGCCGGGGTACCTTGGATATCGCGGGGAAATACGACCGGAATCAGGTGGTCCATCTGATGTAGAAATGGGTCCTGACAAAATAGACCAATTAGCTCCTAGTTTTTGTAAGCATGGCGCTTGTGGCATGACTTGGCAGCAGCAATCGAGAATTGAGCCAGCTAATAAGAGTAGAATTTTTTTTCACGTATTTTCACGTTTTTTCGTCTTTTTTTCCCAAATATAAAACTTACTATTATAACTAGTCAGCTAACTGACAATTTAGTTCAGAATATTTTGTGGGCCAAGGTATTTTGCGCAATATCCCGTGGTACAAAAAAATCCAAATCCACGCTATTTTACCGGGTCCCGAAATGTTAACAGTTGTTGTGTACGTGTCAGCCACTTGGTTAGACGTTTCATATAGAAAGTCCATTGCTGCAAATCAGTTTCTTTCCAGCCACGCGCTGTATGGGTTGTGGGCCTAAAAAAAAAGCGCTCTTGACGGAATGAATAGCAATAGCCTCTTTGCATCAATGGGACTTCTATATGAAACGTCGACCGCCACTAGGGGCATTGTGTCCGTCGAAAACTTGTGAACTCCCTAGCGCAGTTGAAGATTTGCCAAGGTCGCGTGGCTCAAATACCTTTCTGACCGTAATTTAACAATGGGCGGCGGCGCTGTGTGCCAAGAAAACACGTAAAAGGTGTGAAAGACAGGACACCCGTTCCTTCAGTGGTCGCTTCTTCTGTTTCACAGTGATAACTTCCGTATATTTTCCCCGCGGGTGGTCCCAATCCCGGTCCTCACATTTCTGCTCGGCAAGAACGTTGAAGATAAATCAAATATTTTTTGTGTGTACGCTTTCTTGCACGACAGAAATGTGATGACCCGGGGAGTTGCGAACTAAGGAAAGACAGGACCTGTTCCTTCAGTGATCCTCTTTCCAGTGATAGCTTGTCCGTTTCCACATGATCGCTTCCATGTTCACTTGATCGCTCCCGTTCACTCACTATCGGAGCCCGCGCTTCGCGCGGGCTTCCCCTAGTACTAATAATCCACATCAACTGAAAATAACTAAAATTTTAATTTTTGAACAATGTTTTCTTGAAATCCATAATTATGTTTATTGCCTGTATTTCTTTTACTTTTAATTAAAATACCCAACGCTTTGCAACACGAAAATCCATGAATGCCGGATTTTTGTATTTTATTTTCTAAATTTGGAATTAGGATTCATTATCCCGCGTGGTCAGTCGCATTTACTATGGCAACCATTTCAAAAACTAGGCTTCATGGTTTTTGTGCGTATTGCTCCAATATGGCTTCTACCAAGTATGGTGTGAGGTTCACCTCTCTTTTCTTAAATCTATGCCTTAGACAGACCGGGATCTTCCCTTGATTACATCAATTGTGACTCTATATTCATTGCAAGGTCTTTATATTACATTATGCGGCGCGCATTTTTACATCGATATCAAAATTTTGCACTACTTCCGGGTAAATCAGGGGAAAATGATTGGAGCACGCACCTTTTAAAAAACCATAGTTTGGATTATTTCAAACCTGATTATGTTATTCACTCTTCTGACCTTTATTACTCACTGGGGGAAACTTTAAACCTATTTCTAGGGAAGCGACCCATGTTTACATATTATAATGGGGGACTTCAACCTTGATTTCTTTCACACATGACAAGGACTACAAAGTGAGGAACCTGGTCAAGTCGCCCCCAAAACCAATGTCGCCCCCATGCCAACTCGCTCCCACTGCAAACAAAGGTCCGCGCCCCCAAACAAAGTCGCGGCCCGCGGCCACCCATCAGCCCATGCCAAGTCGGCCCCCACTGCAAACAAGTCGCCCCCAAACCAAGTCGCCTCCATGGCCAAGTCGCCCCCACCTCACCCCAAGTCGCCCCCGGCTTCATGCACTATACCAACCTCACCTAACAACTCAAGATGTGTATTTGTATTTCAATGTGGGTACGTTTTCAAGGAAATAGGACGTGTGATCTCCGGCGGAAAATATACGTATATATTAACTTAGGTTGTCGCTGCATGCATGGCTGATCAGGGCAGTCATATAGTTGCAAACAAGAGAGAGTTTTGAAAAAATAAAGTATCGGAGTTAGTTTTGCAAATGCACCCATAACCCAAGAGGTTCTATATAAGATAGAGAGGCAAAACGTTAACGTAATCTTTAGAAATTCAACCGTCTCGCATGTTTTTTGCCGACCACAAAGAAACTAGAGTACCAAAAAATAAAATGCATGCTGCCTCCGCTTCTTCCGACCTACTGTGTGGTGCCGCTTGCAAATAACACTACAATCGGTAGTGATACAACTTCATGTATTTGTTAGATGTGGCCAGGTGTAAATAGTGTACCTGGATCATTGTGCTCATATACTCTTTTTTTCCTCATCATGCAAATGCGCGCTTTAGGTGAAAAGATGTCATTCATTGAGCGTTGTATTTAAATCAAGACGACTGAATGTGTCATTTTCATTCGTTTTGGTGTGGCCATGGATGAAAAATTTAACACCCCCAATAGCACCCAACATCCCACACCTGATATTTTGGCGGATTGTTTGTATCGAATTGGCATTCATGTGTGATACAAGCACCCAACCTGATATTATTCATGCAATATTCATGTCATCGCCCAGCACTGACGACTGGTTTGAATGCGTTTCACACCCCCCTTGCTATTACAGCAAATCAGGCCGCATTCCTTTTAATCGGATGACGGTTTCGTTAGGGACCCGCTCGATTTAGATGAATGCTGAGTACCAACCCCCTAGAAAAATTCATCACGGTATCAGTTCCTTTTGCTAATAGCACATGGTGCCGGTGCAATGTTGGCATGATGGATGAATGTGTTATTTTAAAAAACACTTAAAAATCATGTTCAAGTGGAGTTTATTTCGTCACTACTTTCATATGTACATGTAGGTTAAATATAAACACAAGAATTCTAAAACTGTTGGTATTGAATTTCATTTCTAGACATATATAGCCGGGCCATTTTTGTCATAGAACTAATGTTAAAAATACACAGCTACAACCTGATAAGTTGCGATCGATATGCATCTATCAAACTTGAATGCAACCCCAATGTCAAATCATAATATGAAGTGTGATAACTTGGGTGGCTCATGCTCGCGAGAAATGTAAACGATGGTATGTTCATGAAGTCTATTTCCTGGTTATGCAGATTAAAAATTAATTCTGGGGCAATTTCTTTTAGGAATACTTGATATCATGGGGTTTTATACACTTTACTATAAAAAAACTGTAATATGAATAACAATATTTTGTTACAATGTTTAATGTTGTTTTTTTTTTTTTTTTAATTTTGTACAAAACTTCTGTTTCTGTGACTTGAGTCGTTACTTGGTTTTGGCGAGTAATTTTCCTATTTTAACTGAGGCATAATATTTGAGTAAATAAATTGCATTGGCACTGATATATCTTTTATGAAACAAAAAGCAGGTGGTCAATCTATTCAGAGACTTAACAAATGTGGCTTTTCCAGAGCAATTGGTTTATTTTTTTGTCAAGATTAAGAGTACATTGCATTCGGGTAAGAGCACATAAGATTCATTAATCGCTCTCTAGTCTCTTACCTTATTGTGTGTGCGACGATGTTTGCAGGCAATCATTTGATGACTTGGATATTATCAAAGCAAACTCTGTATAAGTGTGGCGGTTGAAATTTTACCTTCTAAAAAATTGTAACCAAAATTCAAGGACTGACTTGACACCTTGTTCTTATCTTCCCTTCCCTCATTAGACCACACTTTCGAATTTTTGTTCCATGTATCATTTAATATTTAACTAATACAAACAAAAGTACAACTTGAAAGTCATAATTTGCAAGTGCTTAATTGTAGCTATATTGTTGCAAATCCATCCGTCGGCAGCTGCAGAAGAGGCTATTTTCATTTTTTTTTTTACCACCGTGGATTGTATTTCTGTCAACTTTCAAGTCAGGCCTCTTTTCAGCGCCTCACACTCGGAATCACTTGGTGCTTTTTTTCGTAGCTACGTCACGCATCTTCAACGGTGGTAAGAATTGGTATCGTGTTCAGATTTAATTTAGAGTTTTCACAAAAAGTCACTTTCCTCCGCCCCCCCCCCCCCCTGAAAAGAAGTCTGGCGCGCACTGATTATGAAACAAATATGGAGTGCGTTTTTTTATATAAAAAATACTTTTTAGAATTCGTTGCGTATCCCCCTCCCCCCCCCGCGGAAATATACCCATGTACATTTGTTTATGTCACTTCCAACTGGAGTGGAAACTCATGGTAACCATTGTCCGGAAACTTGGCTCCGCATTCCTACGCAGGGACGAACAGATTATCCCTCATTGGACCAATATTAGAGATGCTGGACTACAAGGGTCGGTATGTCAATCATGTGATTGTTTTTAAAATGGGGGGGGGGGGGGCTGTTTGGTCAGCTTTCATCAATAATTTGATCTAGCGGGTCTGATCTCGCCCTCGCGCAACAGCACTTCCCCATCAATAAGACAAAAGTGGGAGTTTCAAAGTTTTCAAACATGGGTCCTGTTTCAGTTTTTATAAGTTTTTAAACAACGGCATTTTAGGCCTACTAACAGAAAAGGGTACGCTTCCAAAAGAATTACTTCCAAAAGTCATTTACAATTAAAATGAAAGAGTGGTCTACTGAACAGCACGTATATGGGGTTATGGGATGATGTTCACATGGTATTATCACATTGGGCCTATCGGCTATGCGTATGTTTTTTTTATTATGGCTAAATGTATAGGAGTCTATTTTTTGCATTTATTTATTAAACATTTTTAATTTCATCATATCATCAACACAAAATCATTTCTCTTTTTGGAAAAGTGGTAGTCCTGAAAGCACTGGTTGGATGGTTCTTTGATTGACATCGATCATCGATTGCGGGCCTTTGTCGTTCAAGATTGGTTAATTGGTTCTCCCTACGCAAAAAGTTGTTCCTGTTCCCTTCCCGCATTCCTACCGAAGTCCGCATTGTTTAAGTCCGGAAGGCGTACTCTTCTACTAAACCAATTGTTGACAACAAAGACCAAAGGATATAACTATCGAATTTGTGTTAAGTTATTTTCAGAAATTTATATTTCTTGACAGGCCGGCTCTTTTTTTTTATTTTAAAAACAATTGCAAATTGTTAAAAAGTAAACATCCAAACTTTTTTCGCAACCAATGCTTGTGTTTTTGTTTTGGCCTTTACCAAATAATATTGAACTTTCTCTTGACCTTTTAAACTCAAAAAACTTTCTAAACTTTTCCAATTTTTTTTTGTCTTGTTTGTTTTCTCTATTTACTGCAAAAATAAATTATTTATTGTATCAATAAAAAGAATAAAAAAAATAAAAATATTATATTAAAAATTAACTTATTAATTTTGCACGTATGTTTTACAGCACCTAAACAAACATCGGGAGGGGGTATATAGAGGGAGTGGGGGGTTGGGAGGGGGGTGTTTTGGGGAGGGAGAGGTGTTGGGGGAGGTTTACTTGGTTTTGGAAGGGTTTTTTGGTTGGGAAGGGCTTTTGGGGGGGCGGGGTGTTGGAGTGTTGGGGAGGAGTTGGATTTGTTTCGCTTGGTTTTGGTTTTGTGGTATTTTTCTTTTTCGATCTGTTTTTTTTTTTTGGGAGGGTAAGGTGTGTTGGGAGGGGTGCTGGAGAGGGGTTTTGGGGAGGAGTTTTGGATAGGGGGGAATGGCACTGGCATGACATTTCATGAAACAAAATATCCAGTACACATTTTTATTCAATATTATTCAAAAAGAAAAGAAAAAGATGATTTC
>JAMKCH010019665.1:0-39513 GCA_023653785.1 Ophioderma brevispina
TTAATTAGGATTCAACTCTCCCCATGTTTCTTTTGGACTTGGGCAATGAACCAGGATGAAACCCGATCCTTTGAGGGGGACGTTAAGCCTTCGTCCCATCTACAAGAGTCAACACCTCTACAATCATATCCATCAGTTTCTAAAGAGTTCGCATTAATACTGCTTCTAGCCCGCGCCCCCCCCCCCCTGTTAGCATATTCCTGTGCTAGACACCCCCCCCCCCGGGCTTCCTGTGAGTTTTCCACTTGTTATCCGACAAATATAATTGATAATGTCAATTGACATGCATGGTCTAATGGTTATATAGCTTCCTTGATCCCAGGGTCCCAATTCAAACTCAGTGGGGCTGTATGGCTGATTTCTTGCTAAAGTACTGACGTTTCTGGAATTTGATTTGTATAGGGGAGGGTTGATCAATTACCACTTCTCCTCATGGGTTCATGGTTCATTTGATAGGGGCAAATGAACCATGAAATCTCATTGTTGGTGTGTGATTGGGTAGTTTGATTTTGGATGTTTTGCAATTGGCACTGATTAAACTTCCCTAATTTCTGTGTGAAACCTGCCTTTGAATTGCTGAATTTAAAAGGCCACTCAAAGATTTCCCAGGAGCTCCTCAATTTTCTAGGTATTTCCCCCTATTTTCCAGTATTTCCCACTAGGCGGAAAATACTATTATTTCCCACTCGTCGGAACTCTATTTCCGGGAAATTGCCAACCCTGTGAGTTTGCATATACATAATGCTTCTTGTCTAACACCCGTACTGATCCCAATGTGAAATAGCCAAGCTCAATCGATGTCCTTCCTGATAAAAAGTCACACTGTAATAAAATTCGATCTGGAATTTTTGTTGTACACATGAATCCTATGGTCCTATAATAACTATAGCATAATGTTTACTACATAAAAAAATCTGATTCCATCTCAAATTTTGGAATTGAGGCCATTTAAGGGCGCCTACTCTTTAGTTCTAGTTGACTATTTTTCACCAAAACTTACATTTAAAATCTCCGAATCACCTTTAATGTGTTGGCATCATGATTTAAATGGGCCGAAGATTTCTTTAAAATTTGATTATATAGTACATTCCTTGTGCTGATACCAAATCTGAAATACAAAATATGGCTTACCGTATTCATTTTTGAGAAAAAAGACTTTCAAAACGTACAATTTTAATGGCTCAAATTTTACATTATTTACATGCACTCATATGTGAAATTGTGATGCAGCGAATTAAAGTGCCCAAAAAGATAACAAAGGTCCGATCGTTTTTTGATTTTTCACATAGTTTTGGTCTAAGTTGCATTCTTGAAAATACCAAAATAAAAAACTGGGTCACCGTATTAGTTTTCCTGAAAATCGTCAAAAAGGACATTTTTAGAGGGAAATTTCCGTTTCAATAGAGCGCTATCCGCGTATTTACGCTCTATGTACGCAGCAAAAACAAGAAATGGGGTGCGTGAAAGGTGAGATGCAGTCAAAAAAAAAATTAATCGGCGCTGTTCTTAGACAAGTCCTAGACATCAGAGTTCTACGCGATTTTGCAAACGCTTAACAAATTCGCGTAAATGCAGAGGGGGAAAATACGATCAATGAATTTTTTGCGAGGTCGCTAAAATCAGAAATGAATGCACGCTTGATCAATCCCCCCCACCGAGTTTATTAAAGTAAGCTTGCGTACTCCTTAGAAAACCAAATAATAATGCCAACACTTAATGTTGGCTGCTCTGTGAATTAACATTGAATCCTTGGTACTAAAACAAAATGGTTGTTATTGTCATAGAGATGTCCATGTCCCACTTTTGGGTGAAGAAAGGCACAATTCACATTCCCAAGAAGATGATATCCCAGTAATAATGGTAGGACCAGGTACAGGCGTAGCACCGTTCAGAAGCTTATCCATGAAAGATCAAGTCAGGGGGGGGGGGGGGGGGGGGGGGGGGGGGGGGGGGGGGGGGGGGGGGGGGGGGGGGAATATAGGAGGTGGTAAGTACATTTTTTTAGGCCTTGTATTGACATGTACCACATGTGATGGGGCCAACTAGGGATATTCCCCTTAGATTGAGATTTCCCCCAGAAAACAAACAAATATCCTATAAGTGTTCAGGGGCGTAACCAGACCTGAGCCGCCGGGGGAAAAGACTCAAGAGTTTTCCTGATGTTTCCGGAGCAATTTTTTCGGTAGCTGCGATCGCCGGGGAGACCATTTTTTTCCAGCGGTTCAAAAATTTCTCTTTCCCTTCTTTTTCTTTCTCTTTTTTCTCTTTCTTCTCATCTTTCCTTCCCATTTTTTTTGTGTCGGGGGGGGGGGGGGAAGCTTTCCCCCTGCCCCCCCCCCCACTCTTTACCCACTGAGTTGTTTGGGGTTACTACTCTCCCACCAGCTATTCTGCTTTACTTTCCCAGGCATACGTTGGCTGCAATTTATTTTCCTGGGTGGGGAGAGGCAAGCAAGGTAAAATGTCCAACCCAAGGGCATACCCATTGGTTCGACATGATGTCAAACCCATGACATTTTGATATTGACTTGAGAAAGGTTAAATGGACTCTAAATTTATATTAGAGTCCTGGTAATTCACATGTGCCACCTAGCAATATAAAATGTGGCCATCTTGGAAATGCACTAGTAATAGTAAGAAAAATACCGATTTAAGGTCACATTTAACAAGACAAAAAAACAAAAATCTTAAATTTCTTAAACACTGTGACACAAAGGTAACATTTGTTTCTATTTTCTGCAATGTAACTTTGTGGTTGTATTACTTACATAGCTTATTGTAAAAGAGCTCCATTTCCATACAGAGAAGGAAATGTTTCTCACTGATACAAAGTTCATGTAGCCACATATAGATTGACAAGATTATGGGAGCACAGCAGTAGTAGTCCTTACTGGTGCCACTCTTTTTACAGTCTTATAACTTAACTGAATTTTGTGGGTTGAAGTAGTTGCAAATCTTAAGTTATATCATTTTGCCCCTCAAATTTGATTTGTTTTTGTAGTCATCTTGGGCCTTTTCATGTGAGACCAAGGCAAAAAAACTAAAACAAAATAAAAGAAAGGAATTTGTGTCTGAAGACTGTCTATTTGAGTAGCAATCTTTACAAATAGCTACTTGGACAGCTCTATCGATCTGATTGAGTTTTCTCACTCACTGGTAACACTGCCTAACATAAACTGCTTGATTTTTGCAAAAAAAATCTTGTTTTCAATCCCCTGATTGAAAAAGGGAATTGGCATTAGCTGAAATAAAAATACATTAAAAAAGAACAAGACGCACCACCTCAAGCCAGAACCAAACTAGAGCATTACAAACAAATAACTTAAAAAAAATGAGAACAAAACAAGCAAAACCATTTGAAAAAGCCAGCTACCATACTTCACTTGAATACACTCAAGAGGTTCTATTGATGTCGAGTGATTGGTATCGTTGATGTTGCTGTGGACTGATTTGAGCGTGTTTTTGGCCTTGATTTGAGGCATATTTGTAGTGGATGATAGGTCATCTGAATTCCCCATTCATCTCAGGATAAAAAGCAATATTTTTTTTTTCAAAATCAAGACATTCTGGTGTCAGTAGTGGAAGGAACTGTCTTGAACACGAAATGCAGTTGCCAAGCTCTTTAACCCCTTCCTACACATCAATATTGAGAATGGTTAAGAAAGAAACTATACATCTTAAATCATTACATAAAAGAAATTTATATTTTTTGTACCATTTGGCACCATAAGCCTTGCATTGTTTGTTTAGTGCCTAATGTTACACTGGAGATTATGATCCTCTCTGCATAGATAGTCGACTTTTAGGTCGTCCGAGTGAATAAGAAAGAATCATTATCTTGTAAGCAATGATTAGTGCGGTTGTCAAATATGATGGTGTGTGTCAAAAAATTTTAGTATACACCTTTTGCGTGACACTTTTTACATACTTCCTGTAGACTTTTTAGGCAGTATTGCTTATACCATTGAGACAAGGGGGTATTATGTGGTAACAGGAGATCAAAGGTCATCCAGGGTCACTAGGGTCATTATATTGTGCTTATAACACTTTTGATTTGCGCACTTTCAACTTAAGCCTTTTAGTGCAGTGAGGAGCAAGTTCATACTTGGTAGGCCAAACATTCAGACAAAGGTATGATGTGGTGGTAACATGAATGGGACAGGTCAAAGATCATTTCAGGGTCACTATTTATGCTCTTCTGATTACTTCAACCCACATAATCGGGACACCTATTTGGGGACCACTGTCTCTATTTTTTTTCGGTTTCTAATGGCCTGGATTTGCAAACCAGCCTATGGGACATTATGATACAAGCACCAAATGTATGATTCAGGAACGAAATAACTTTTGGGAATCAGGGGGGTGCTTTCTCACCAAAACAAAAAGAAACCTAAAACCAATATTGCCAATATGCACCTCTAGAAATTCCAAAATTATTCTAACATTGTTCTCAAAAACTCGTTTAGTTTTACTTGCATGGAGGGATAATTAAAACTTAGGACAGAAATTAATAATTATCCTTATAAGAGTATATTTGTTCTAGAGGTAAAGTTGAAACAGCTGCATTGAAGCTTAGGTAATATTGAAGCATTACTAATAACTTTTTTGTTTTATTTTAATTTAGGCAATACTTTATTCTTTGGGTGCCGCAACAAACAAAGACTTTGTCGGAAAGATGAATGGCCTTCTCTGTGATCAAGAGGAATCTTTTAAGCTCTTCACTGCTTTCTCAAGAGATCAGGTATGTTTGTGAGGCAACTAGTTGTAAATAAATTGGAAATGTGTACTCTGGCGTCTTTGTGAAGTTTACTCCAAACTGATACACAATGTCAAATCATGGCATAAACGTTGGGAGTCCAAAAAAATGGGTTTCTTCGGAACTAGTCGGGTTTGATTCAGAGCAGTGGACCATTAATGAGGCACGCATGTCTTTGATACACCATTCTAATTGGCTAATTGCATCATATAGTCATTTCAATAACCAGACCAATTGAATGCAAGTTTTGAAATATTTAAGCTCTAACATCTTCAGCCAACCACCGATCATAACATGTTGATGTTAGTTAAAAAATCAACCTAGGTTCCATAGTGTACGGTGGGCGTAAAGTCTGAGCGGGCATATGACAGTATGCCAGCTCGTGACATAGCATCCGTGGGAAAATGTGTTTGGTGCTAGTCAGAGCCAATAGAAATTGTGTGTAAAAAAACTACTTATAGAAATGTGCAATTTTCTCAAAAGGGATATAGGTTGAGAGGTGTTTCGTGAGAGACCAAAATTTGACCTATGCTGCATAAAATATCCATAGACCCTTTGTTTTCGGAGAAATTGAGGTTAAGTTTCATTTACCACACATTCTTTTGGATTCTCATGCAGTACCAATTTAGATATATTTTGCCAGTCTGTGACACCAGATACACCGGGATAACGACTTTCAGCACCGCGTATTATTGTTGCACCTTAATTGTGGAGGACGAGACTACAACCAAAGTTGGTCAGAAGAATCAATAACCTAAGCTTGATCAGAGATGTCACCCATTTGGCATAAGCCTTGGGGTCACCCAGGAGTCATTTCCTAAAAGTCTATCACATGCTGTGATGTTGTAACTTCTTGTGTATGAGACAGCAGCTAAATGGTTGAAGTGGTGAAGCCAGCTTCACTGCTGACTGGCTGGGGCCTGAGAGTATGTTGTAACTTACAACTGCATCTACTATTGTCCAGTGTCTATAAGGTATTTGAGGGACCAGTGTCATTTAGGGGTCAGCTGGGGTCAAAATTAGGTCAAGCTTCATAAAACCAAGTTAGCTAAATGTGAAAATTGCTAGTGAAAGGTGGAAAAAGGTCAACGGGGCACTTCTCTCCTGCGAGTAACGTTTGGGGTAAAAGTTGAAGTTTGGTCAACATGCAATACATGTTCATAGGACAAAATGGGCACTATCTCATGGGTCACAGCAAAAGATTTCAAAAAAATATCAATGATCTCTGCGGTGACCTTCATCTAAGGGGTCAAACATTATCTGAAAGTTCCCGGTGTATCAGGTATCAGGAAGACTAGCGGGTTCCAGATCCGTTTGTTTGTTCATTTCTAAGAATATATTTTACAAATAAGTTCGATAATATTGTTAAAAAGAAGTAACACGAATTGTTACTATCAATATGATTTTTCCTGTTTGGTTTTCTGCCGGTATACAGGAAGACAAGGTGTATGTACAAGCCAATAAAAAAAAACAATGATTCAGACAACCGATCACCATTTGGGACCCTGTGGAAAGACAGAATGCATGGTTTTTCATTGCAGGGTTAGTAAATAACATTAACTCATAAGTGTTTGAATTAGGTTATTGAAAGTCCTATGCTCACAGCATATTTCCCAACTGCAAGATTACCAGGTACAATCTTGACAGTGACCTAAAGATCTAACTCCATTTTTTGGGCAAACTGGAGATTTTGTATCAAAATGATCCAAAATACAGGCGCTCCTTAAAAACAAGATCGTAACTCCACTCACTTTTGTCCGATAGCAAAAGTTGCCATGTTAATTTTTGCCGGGTCGCATTAGCGACCCTGCTATAGAAACCACTGTTATCAAAATTGGGGTGGAGTCCTATTTTGTACCTGAAAGTGGTTTTTATTTCTTTGTGTTAATGATGGGATACATTCCTGAAAATTTGCTGTATAAATAGAGAGGTATGTAAAATTTTCAAGGACAAAAATGAACAAAGTAACATCCACTGTTCAGAAACATGTAAATATATACTTCAAGACTCAACTGGAGACTGTGTTTTTCACGACATTTTACACTGAATGGAGATACCTGCATACATCCTAGCTACTTGGTCAAGTCAAAATATGCAGGACACTGGGTGAAGGTCGTTGGTGGGTTTTTCAAATAATGTCTGTAGCTGTTGGTCAACACATATTGCCCATATTGGAAAATATGTGTAGACTAGCTCCAAGATCCAGGTCCATTCTATTATTATCATCTCTTGGCCTTAATGTTATGGGTGTTATTAATTATACATTACAGAGGGCTGTGGCGCAGTCTGGAAGCTATACTGCTTACAGACCCTGGTAGCGATGGCAAGGTAGCTTATAGCCCATCATCAGGCTTCAGCATGAAAAGGCAAATCTAACAGCTAGCCAGCAGGATGTAATGTGCATTATATGATGGAGACATAAACTATAGAATTTTGCGTCTCAATAGACCAAATATTTAACTTGATTCGATACCTACTTGAATATATTTTACTTGATTTGGCTGTTTTTGATCAGTTTATATTTGGTAATTGTTTGGGATCTAATATTTGAAGAAAAACCATATTTTCTGGTGTGGTAGAACCAACATTTCTGGTATACTAGGTGAGTAATAGGACCAAATAGATATTTTGGTATGTGACTTATGGGAAAGAGCACTCAGAGTTTAATGGTTTATATTCCCCCTTCCCCCTGGCCTGTGTATCATTTAGATTTAATTATCACAAATTAATTGCGGATTCCTCCACGACGCGGATTCCGGATTCGAGTATTTAGTAATTAGTGAAAATTGATGATAATCGTATAACAACATGTTTAAATAACCGTTAGCGTATTAAATTTAAAGCTATTTAAAATCGCGACTTAACCATGGTACTTTTATGGTGTAACAAACATTTTTCTTTTCTGGCTTATATTTGGCATAGTAACTACCAGTCTTTCCAAAAGGTGTGGACAGGCCCAAAATTTTTTGATGAAGTGACATTCGCTGAACCCATTAGAGTCCATTATATTTCCAGCATATGTGTCAAATAAAAATTTGAAATGCAAAATGGCAAAAAATCTTATGAAAATTTTACGCTGTCTTTGGCAGCGAGTAAGGAATTCTCTGAGCTAAACGTCCTCACTCCTTTGGATTGGTATGTTTATTTACTTCCAGGTTTGGAAATTTTCTTTAAAAAAAAAACTTTGGTTTCTTGCCGAGAACCGAAACAAAATATTTTATAAAAGTTATTTTGGTTGTTTAAATTTTGGCAAATTCCAGGGCTTGCTGATTGGAAAAGCTAGGTTTTCAAAACCCCCTGCCAATCGGGAAAAAAACGGTTTATTGATTCGAACAGGTATCTTTTTTGATAAATGCAATGTATGGGCCAACTGTTAAATTCGAATTTCATTGAATCCTTTAAAAAACAAACAAAAAAAAAACAGGTTATGATTTGAAAATTATTTTTCTTAACTTTGCTTTTCATCCAAAAGCTTGGTTCAAGTTATTATCGGTCGAAAATCATGTTTTAAACACCCTTTTTTGTTTTTGTGTCGCCTTGCCTTAAGCGAAGTCACATATGGATCACCACTTTGTCCACTTTGTTGTTTGTCAGTTGTCTGTGTTGATTGTCCTGTGTTGTCTGTTTGTGAAAAAAGGGTCAAATTGCCTGTATATCCACACATCTTTGATGGATGAAACCAAACTTGAGTCCTGGTGCAGCATGGGATCCTCATTTGTTGATCAGGTCAAAGGGTCACATAACAGGTCAAAGCATGTGAGCTCAAGTTGTAAGATCGGCTTAAAACTGTAAAATTGACCTCATTTGAAAAGTTGAAGTTAAATTGCAACCACACTTGTTTATGGAGTTTTTATATGCAAACCCTCATTTGTGTATGAGGTCCAACGGTCACATATAAGGTCAAAGGTCATGCTAGTAGGCCTATCATTCACTAACGCGCGAATGGCAGACGACACAAGCGGTCCGAGGACCGATGTATTTTTTTATCAAAAGCCAGGGTTGTTACAAACCCTAGCGTATCAAAATTAATAAATAAACCTAATTGCGATATTGAACATCCATATTTTATTCATCCATTTCTGTTTTTTCGGCCGAAAAAACATGGTTTGTGCTTATTTTGTCATATTCCTTCCACCAAAATCATCTCTAAAAATATCCCTTAAATAACCATAACATCACAATTCATGATTTTATCTATTTCTTGCATCAAAATGTATTTTCGAATACCAAAATTGTTTTGTTAAAGACACTATCAGTGATTTGCTAAATCAGAAAATCAAAAAACTCTCAAAAAAAAAATCAGATTTTTGCATGGTATGTAAAAAGTCGAGGTATCCTAACAATACCCTGCAAATGATACCACCAAAAGCAACCTAATAAGGACAGACTCGGAAATTTTAGTCATTAACGTCCTTATCGGAACCGTACTACAACACGTCATTGGAATGGGGCATTGTATCCTTCATGATGGAACACTGCCTTTTTTCTTCCTTTTCTAGTCCATTCTACAGGTGGAAAAGGTACTTATGAGAATTCTAAATACTCACAGACTTAGCTTCACTTTGAAGCTATTCCTGCAAATTGCCAATATTTTTCAAATCACTGATAGTGTTTATAAATTAATAAACCTCTGTAAATAAAAATATTTTCTTGCCACATGATTGCAAATTGCAATCTTCCACTTTTTACAATGGCATACACATCACAACATCTCCATTAATCTGATATTTATTTCATTTTCTATTTCTTTATACTGTTTTAGTTTATAACCAAGAAAAGTGCACTCCCAACTAAAAAACCAAGTGCTTTACTTAATGTCTCTTTCATGTTGTCCTTCAACTCTTTAAATCTAAAACCGCGACCCGGGACAGTTTTTTTTTTCAATACTGTTATTAGACACATAAGTTGAGCTAAATGATTTGCTTGACACCTCAGAAGGGTTCGTGCTCTTTCTATACTTTCCCTGATGGGGCCTTGTAACCAGTCACTATCCCATCTTAGAAATGTCTCCGATTGGCTAATTTACATCATATCCCTCTATTAAAAACCAATCAATGGGCTGATAGTGTCCATATGGTTAATAATGGATTGCGGGTTCCCCCGCTTAGTAGGATTTTGGCATCAATGACCAGAAGATATTTTCACTGGAAACTTAATAAATTCAGAATGAGTAAAAAATGAGTCCACTTTCGAATGCCATAAGTCTAAGCTCTTGAAAGGCAACAATGTTTCCACACCTCAAAAGCAAAATTGATAGAAATAGAATTCTGCTAACTGCAAGCATTCAAAATAGTGCGTATTGTGGGAAAACCAAATTAACAATTGATACATGGCACTCTTATTAGCATTGTCTGACAGAAAACACTTGTTAACATTAAAATAAGGAATGTGAACCTAGAAAGTTCCACCTACGGCGCAGTATAAATCAGGAAATCTACTACCACTATATTGGAAACTGATAGGGCCATGATTAGTATCTACAACATTTGGTAGGCTGGTCTCGAACCACAAAATATTCCACTGGGACCAATAATTCTGAACATTTGAAATTATGGGGTCCAGTGGACTCAAGTTAAAAATCTAATTGTGAACCCTGATGGAATTGGTTGTAAAACAAGGCCACAAGCTGTGAGGATGTGTGTGTATGGCATTTCCTATGCATCTTTCAGAAGTGAAATGCTAATGAAAGAAAAAACTGAAGTCCATATTTTTGAATATGCTGTTATGGTTCTTTTGTACTGTTATTTAAGTGATGCCCGTCATATGCCGACTGAATGTCCGAGACGCACTTAAGGCAGTGAATACAAAATATAGGGGGAAACAAATGAAGATTAAGTGAAGATTATGTTAGAACCTTGAGATAACTCGCAGGTTTCAGACTGAAACTGGTCATGATGATCATATCGCAATTTTATGAGTTGCGCCGTTTTCTCCCCTGCTCGGCCCGGGGTGTCGCATTTTGTTGAATGCATTGGTGGACATTCATACTGTTATTTATATAGAAAGATATTTTTTATACTTGTGATCACTGCATGTTTTAAATTGTATTTGCATGGTTTAAAGAAGCAGTTTTCTGAGGCTTACTCGATTACTTTTAACAAAACAGGCTCTGTGCAGGGTAGGGTAGTAGATGGGAAGGTCATAGGTCATTCAGGGGCCACTTAGGGTCATTATATTGCTCACATAATTGGACGACTGCTGTCTCTATTTTGTTAAAATTTCCAGTGCCTTTGGTTAGGTTGGCTGCTTACTGCTCATTCTTGCAAGCATTGCCCTATTGAATTCATATTGGATCAAAAGAACCACTTGGCCTAGGCTCAAATGGGGTGTGCACAAATTGACCTCTAATGACCTCAATATGACCTCTAACCCCAGTTTTGCCTACATACTTGGTAACACAAAAGCCAGGCATTTGCAAGTTCCAACTTGCAGTATTTTTTAGTGCCGAGATACATGGCCATCCTTAAAATGACATGGTTTGTCAACTGTTTGGGTCCGTGTATGAATTTTATGTTTTCCATCATGAAAGTTGTCACATTTTTTAGGGACACCTGTTATGTGAAATCTCTTGTTGCACCTTTAAGGAGATTGAGGTCATTTTGTATTATTTAGGTCATACATACAATGGGTTTTTATACCACGCCATTCCTAAAAGACCATAGTACAAAACTAAGCACAAAAACAAGAAAAATGCATGGCATCAAAATTAAAATGCAATGAGAGTAACTGACAAAAAAATAAGCAAATGCAAGCAATTAAATGTGAGAAAACAGATGTTTGAGAGCTTTCTTGAACACTGGTACGTAACATGATGTTCCACTGTTTTGGAGCAGCGTAGAAGGTGGTTTTATCAGAAGGGTCCTGGTCTGAATTTGTAGTTCAGTTAGAGGAGTAGAATCTGATGCATAATGTAATCCCTTGCGCACTGGGTTATACAGAGTAAGGCCAGATTTTAAAGGTGCAACAAGAGATTTTTGAGACACCCAAATATTGTGTCATAATAGTTATTTCATATAGACTAGACACTCAACAGATTTCTAACCTTGTATTTGGCTACAGAAATGTCTTAAAAGCGAGAAAAAAAGTGATTCTGATTTGCTTATATTTCAATGTAAAATATATGCTGAATTTCGTATTTGCTCCTATACGAAATTAGTAATTTCAGTTTTTGTACCAAAGAAATACTTCTCAGCTTAATCCTTTCAGATGGGGTAATTTTTGATGGAAAACTTTACATCAGGTCAAAAATCAGTACATTCAATATGGTAGGGGACACCTGATATGTGAAATTTCTTATTGCACCTTTAAAGTAAGCTGGAGCCAAGCCTATGAGACATTTGTAAATGTAGAGCATGGTCTTAAAGTAAATACGATCCTTCACAGGTAGCCAATGCAACTGTTTCAAAAGGAGGATGCATGGTCTTGTTTTGCTGCACGGAAGATAAGCTTAGCAGCCCAGTTCTGTAATTTTGCTTGCATTAGCACCCATAAGTAGAACATTTCCATAATCGAGTCTTGACAATACTAGTGAACGAACAGTGTCATTAGATGTCAAAGGACATGTAGTTGTCAAATTTTGTTATTTTTTGTTGAAAGTTTCCACAGTATCACTTCATTTCAAATGATCAGTGGGTGGAAGGGAAGGGTGACCTTAAGTCAAGGTTAAAGGTCATGGGGTGAAATTTGATCACAGTAGGTTATTTTGGGGGTAAAGTTTGTTTAAAAATTCCCCGTTCGAGAACCATCATGTCCAATATTTGAAAACAATTTTTTGTGTATCTTGATCGCCTATTATAAGAAAACTAAGAGTAGCTATGATGCAGGACTCATTACACCTTATGGGTCCCGTTATGAAAAGATTGAGTGCTTTCAAAATAGATAAATTTCCCCAAATGCCCAATACCAGGAGATTTTCTGGGGATACAAATTTCTTTAAATTTGCATGATTGGTTGTATAACACATCCTAAGAATGATAGATTTTGTTTTTACTCCAACAAACATTCTAAGATATGACCATTTCTGCTGTAAAATGCTAAACCATCTATTTATTACATTGGTAAGCATAACAGCAGCTCAGAAGACCTTCCCAAGAACCTTTTCACTTACAAATTTGTTTTTCCGTGCCACCGGGAACCTCTCATAGCAATAACACATAATCATAGTTCCGCACAACAAATGTTCCTTGTACATTATCGAGAGCTGCGCTTAAGCCTAGTGGGTTCAATTTCTAATGTATAGTATATATATATGAACGATCAAGAAATGATTCCCAATTGCTATGCGCTTCTTTGTGTAAACAGTACTTTAAATATTTCTTCATCATCTTCGGAATTTCTTGAAACCAGCCAGAAAGCTAGTATCAACTGTAGGGCATTTAGAGCGTATGATAGAGCCAACCGGAATTGAGTGTAGGCCCCCTAGTATCTGCCAGCGGCATGATTAAAACAACGGCACGTAATATGAGACTCTTTACATGATTTACGTCACCAGCCTGGCAAAAGCTCTGTGTTAACAACTTCCACTCGTACTTTCGTAATACTTTTGGCACATGATTCCCTACTTCTAAAGATACATTTTTAGTAATTACAAGTTTCATGGAATATATCCATCATTTTTACTTATTTGATATAACTTTTTTTGGGTCATTTGGCAAGAACTCAATAAAAAACTATCAGAATAGGCGGCAACTTGAGCAGGTAACCGGGGACGGTAACTTGCGTCTGAGGCATTTTGGGCTAGGATATCAGACTTGCCTGTATTTTCTTTTGGACTGACAATTTCAAATTCATATGCAGTGCTTAAGTTTGTGTACCGTTCGTAACTGTGTACTCTCTAGCGTATAGCTGTGTCGATACATATACCGATGTTACCCTATCCCGTCAAGCAAAGAAAGATGGAGTCAACACTCATTTGGCAGTCGATAATATGGTTTCGCGCACAAAGGATTATGGGGGCGGGCTTCCGAGCTCTGTTGGTAGAATATTTTCTAGAAATGTTCTTGTCTCTTAATTTGGTATGGACCCCCCCTAACATTAAGTGATCAGTAGTATTGAAGTCTTGCTTCATGTGTTAAATTTTCCTTAACCAACCTTACTGCATCAGGGGATTATTTTTTTAGTACCTGTGAACTTGAGATCAAAGACACTACAGCAAATTCGAGTCTTATTTTTTATTACATAATTCACCATTTGGGATTCAATGAAAAATACTATTTTATAATGTGTTGGTGAAATCACTTAACCATCACCAACATTTAAGTAAAATTGAGTTTTGCAATTTCTACTTGCAAACCAGTCTCAGGAAACATTTTCCTTAATTTGCATGGCAAACAATCATTGACAAGCATCAAACTGAGTACCATTCAAGTTAATTGCTATTCTTATAGACCTGGTTATTGAGTTGAAAAATACACCAGGTGCCATCGTGGCACTGTTGGGCAATGCATCAGGTAAGTTAAAAATGCTATAAATTCTTTTTTGCCAGGCACAGGTGTAAAAAAGTCAATGATCATTTATATATGTAAGATACCTCATTACAAGAAAAAATCTTGTAAATTTTTAAAAAAAGAAAAAACCTAAAAAATTATAACATTAATTAAATTTTTTAAAAAAAAATCAAAAACATATAGTTTGCTATAAATCCGCAGATTTAATGGTATGATGTAAATAGGGTTTTAAGGCACTAGACATAAGGTTGTTTAAAGGTGCTTGTGGTCCGATTTTTTTTCCCTTTTGTGTTCTAAAAAAAAAAAAAAAAAATACTTGATATGAGAGCCTGACTTCCCATACGCCCCGTCAAGGTACCATGGGAAAGAAACAATAAATGCAACACTTTAAAGCCCTATTAATTAACTGTGCTAATATTGATGGTTAATCATTATTCATCCTTTTTGTTTATATCTTGGGAATGAAAGGATTTGAGGCATAAATTTCAGGACGATACAATGATAAAAATCCGCTTTCATCTGATATCAAAATCGATACTACTACTTTCGGGAATCAGGGGTCCCAAATACGATCGAACACTGACCCACCTTATCCTCAAGATGACATCTTGGATATAGCAAACTATAACTTGGTATGGAATCATGTGTTATGATCGATAATTATGTGACTATTTAAATTACATAAGGATTTTCAAAATTGTACCCCCGTACAAATTATTTTTTTATTATGCCTTTGACCCATTTTGAACTACCCATCTTTTATTTAGCTGTTTTGCACAGCCACCACATCCACCATTGACTTTTTCACTCCTTAATTGTTGCACTTTGTAATTTAATTCCATTCCCTTATTTGACCTGTGAGCTCAATAACTCAAGATTGCCAAGGTGGCACCCGGTGGATTTTACTTTCAAGCAATAAAATTCCATTGGTATGGCAACGTCACGCCCATACTGTGGTCTTCAATGAGACCACCTCTTGAAGGGACCCAGATTTCCGTACCTGACCGACCTGACCCTTTTTTGACACACTTAATAATTTGAAAACCCCTTCAAAAATACAGCACAGGTTTATTTCCGTTAAGGTTTCGAATTCATAAAGTGTGTCAGAAAGTGTGTCACATAGGTCAGGTTAAAGGAAACACTAAAACGATCATATAAACATATACACTATAAACTAATTATTGACCACATCTGAGTTGTTTCATAGAAAAACAGAATAAAACCCTAACAATTAATTAAAACCACCTTGTCTGATCATGTGCTATTTAAAAATCGCGCTAGTTAAATAACGGGTTATGCGATAACGACCGGCATGTTTAGTCCTACATGCCATAGGAAATACACCTTATGAAAGCATTTGTGAAGATGCATGAAAAACGCTAACTGTGCCGTCCGTACGCGTACCACAGTACTATCCCATATACACTAGCGCAATTTCAAATAGCGCATGGTCAGACAAAAGGCTTTTAAATTATCTTATATGTTAGTATAATCCGTTTTCTTATGAACCCCTCATATGTGTTCCATAATTGTTTTTTAGCGTATATTAGGTTATTCTTGATACAGTTTATCTCCTTTAAGGATACTCCCCCTCTTGACTTCATTGGTATGTTATTACATTGCATATGATCCAAGAAAATTACTCCCTAAATGCCAATTAAGCAGAAGCTTGCCATTATTAGGGGCGTCAGGAGCACAATCTCTTCATACCAATCTCAGCTCATTTTGTTTACCACAGAAAACCAGAGGGAACAAAATTCCCTTGTGCCATGAAACTGATTGTGAAACTGTTTTCAGAGGATTATTTAAGTATGCTTGACATTATATTCAATACATTTTCCATTTCCATTCAAATTAATTTACATTGAAAGTATAAGTAATGATAATGAATAAATAAGCTTGCTGTTTTCCCTATGGTAATTGCTTTTTTTGTGTTGTATATTTCACTAACAGATAATACAAGATGAGATTTAAGACTGGCACGAAGTGCTATCTTTATGCATGTACGTTTCCCATAAGTGCCTTTGTACAATTGTTTAGCCAACATAACTGAGTATGTGGACTTAGTGTTGATCTATTTAACTTGGGCTGATTGCAGGAAAAATCAGAAGAACCACTGATCCAAAGGTCATGTTGGCTGATTAAAGGGTAATTCTTTGTTTGTGGCATAAGAAATTTATAGATTTTCAATCACTAGATTTGGTCAGAAGAACTGCTGGCCAAAGGCCCATATGGCGTGTTCAAAGGTTACATGGGCTGAATGTATTAAAGACTTGCTGAGCTTCAGCACCCTGGTGCTCTTGTTTTCAATTCAAGTGCCTTATTTAAAACATACCTCATGAAATTCTGTGTGATGAGATATGCTAGGACATTGACAAATCAAGAGTCAAAATCGCTAAACTTACTACCATGAATGGCCTTGACAGATGTGAATGCATTATGTAACATCTTCATTTATGCAAATAACGAACCAAGCAAAGGGTGAATTAGGAGACCAAGTAAACTTCATTACTTAACTTAGTGTTTCCCAACCTGGGGATAGGAAGTCAGCTTTGGAAGAAAAACAAAGATACTGCTATACAGGGTGTCTCAGAAAGAATTACACCCTAACTATAGGCGACCATAACTTCAAAAGTAAGTATCATATTTGAGAAGAATCTTAAACAACAATTACTTTTTAATATTTTAATGTAAACATCACTCGATTTGGTTCAGTAATTTTGAAGAAATAAGCGAATATATACCACATGTTAATGGACAAATGCAGATTTGATGCTAACTACTGCTGATTACTCGTGTTTATCTGTTCAAGCTGTCTTCTTTTCATTCCCCAAAGAACCGGCCTTGTTTAATATTTTGTGAGTTCAATGCCATTTTGTTCGTTTTATTGTAGTAATAAACAATTACCGTGACAATTATAAAAAAAATCTAACAAGAAAAACAAAACATGGTAAATAACAAGAATGATCATCTTTATTAGAAAACAATACCAATAAAATCTGTAGAAAATGTGAAATACGTTAGTTGAACCAGTGGTGGCACTGCATAGAATAGACAATCATAGACAATCTTGAACAATGTTAAGAAGTACCGTGAAAACGGGTACAAGTCAAAATTTGAACAAGAGTCGCTGTGGAAGGCGGAGAACCGCCCTAACTTTACAGAACATTGCAGTCATCAATGGTGATTGAAACCCTTCTTGATTTTTATAATGCACACATAACCTAACACCTATAGATGATAGCTATCGCATCTTTCTACCAACCCACTGCTTTGATAGATGTCGGTTAGAGCGTCGTGCATGTAATACTAAGGTCGCCGGTTCGAATCCGGCCAAGCGCACATGGGTTTTTTTTTTCAACACTATCGTGCGCTGGCCACATCCAGGGGAAAAAAGGAGTAAATAAATATATACAATGCCCAACATAGTTGGATATCAAACTTTACTTCTTTTTCAATATTAATTTCAAAGCATAACTTTTCTAGAAAGCTGCCTGATGATATGCAATTTAAATTTAATGAAAAAGAAATTTGCTTGGATTGGCGACAGCCATGGTATTAACATTAATTTGTCAAAAACACTGAAGATGTCCCTGACATTTCTTCAATTTTCTTCATTTTTTTAAGTGAAAAAGAAAAATGTAAATTTCTTTTGTAATGTATGTGCAATATTATGTTGAACCTGGTACAAAATATCATTATCTTATTTTGTTTTAAAGAAATAAATGAAAAAAAAATGAAGTATTGATTATTTCTCGCCTGTTCTGTCTGAATCACTTTATTACAAAACTTGGAAGTGTCCATTGACATGTGTTACATAATCGGTTATTTCTTCAAAACTACTGAACCGAATCGAGTGCTGTTTACATTAAAATATTGCAAAATAATTGTGGTTTAAGATTCTTTTTAAATTTATCAAATGTGATACTCACTTTTGAAGTTATGGTCGCCAATAGTTAGGGTGTAATTCTTTCTGAGACACCCTGTATAACCTTAGTTTGCTGATGTCAAACAACCGAATCATTTGAACTCTTTGACACTAGCCTAGCTTGTATAATCAAGGAAGGGTACAAGTTGCCGTATTGAGGTGGTGCCAATTCAGAACCCACTAGACATGCGAGATTGATTCTTTGCATGCTTTGTGCATTTCAAGAAAGGGTTATTTTAAGACTGAAATTCAACTTGATTAATAGAAGGTTCTTCACCCCAAAACCCTATCTGTAAAGGTTTGTGCTGATATTCCAATCCGTTTTGATGTGAGAGCTACAAATGCTATTTTATAGGCCCCATAGAGCTCCATGTAAAATTAATATTGGTTGGCAAATTTCCCTCAACTTCTAAACCAAACATCTTCCAGCCCTAAGATTTCACAGGGTAAATGACTAAAATAGCTGCTTTCTTCAGATACCAAAATTCCACTTCCGGTAAAATCTGGGGTTTTGGGGATGAGGCTATTAGCGATTGAACCTTGGTCCTTTAATTTTACACAGCATTCTACGGGGCTGACATCTGTGTGAGATGGGATATATAATCAAGATAGAAACTTTTATATAATTAAATTGGGCCATCACCTTTAAGTTGAACCTTTCTTCATAAATGACTGCAAATGGCTCATAGATGACCTTGACCTGAATGCACATACAACCCTGTGCAATTTTGGTAGAAGCCCAGCCATTACTGTATATGAAGTAGCATTTTAAGTGTTTTCCAAGTAAAACACCTCGGACACCCCCCCCCCTTGGTGAGTACCCAACATTTTTATGCAAGTGTTTTAAGTATCCACACACGATGACCTTTGTGATCTCATAATTCTTGAACACCTAATTCCCTGCTCAAGGGTCACTGTTTCCATTTACCCTCAAAATCTACCTAAGCTTGGGCAACAAAAAAGCATTTAAAATCGAGATAAATCAATTGCCTCTGCTGAGCTTTTAATATAATATTTATTTATAGATTTACATTGACTTAGTTACTTGCATTGTTTGTGATGAGACATGCATAGTCTTGTACACGCTTGCACGCACACACATACACCCACCTAACTACCAACCCACACACAACATCAATTTGCACTATTTATACATCATAAAACAATTTTAAAATGTCTAAATTTGGTACCCACTTGAAAGTCAAAGCCCCCACTGAAGTTAATGATCAAAAATTATCTGAAGATTCTCTATTACCGTACTGACGCAAGTATAGTCCACCCTTTTTTAAGCTGAAAATACCTTGAAATTTGGGGGTTGGATAATGCCCAAATCTTGCCCGAAGCCGGAGTCGAAAATGTCTTGGCCTACTCGCCACATACACTATACAGCCACTTCATGACTTCCGAATTTTGAAGACTCAGTGTTGAAAAAATGCCGTTTTTCGATAGTACGTAGTTTCCACCCTCATTCTGAAGTAGATTTCATCTTTTGTGATGTAACTAACCATGCATTAATGACTATAATGTGACTTCAGTGATCTTTTTAGCAAAAAACAAACAACAAAAATAGTCGCGAAAACTGAACCAATTTGCCATCAGTGTATTGGCGGCAGCCATATTTGATTTGCTGCCATCATCAGGGCTCTGACAGTGCCGTTTTGCTATTCCGATATTTGTTTCTTTTCCCATTCAATAGACACGGAATATCAGAGCCTCATGGCACAGCGCATCAATCGGCAAATACGGATCACTCTGTAGCAAGAAAAGGCGGTGCTGACAAATTGCCAGCACCGCCTTCTCGCCAGCACCGCCTTCTCAGAGAAAGTGATCACGCATAATCGAATGTCATGAGTATCACATCAAAGCATGCAATAAGAAAATAAGCTACGCCTCTACGATGAAATTAAGAGTTAAGAACAGACGCCCTATTTTAAAATGGCTGTGCCCATCATGAACGCGCATATGGAAAAGGTGCCCCTTCCATATATTGATCTTCCTTGCCATCATTAGGCGCCCTCTGACCCTATATATGACCTTGTTCAAAATAGTCTTTTCGTTTGAGAAAACAAATCCACCAAAAAATATTTTATTAATGAATTTATGAAACTGAATAATTTTTATTGAAATGTTATTTCTTTTATAATGAAATTTGGAAAAAGAGTGAAAAAATATTGTAGAATCACATCTGAGTGAAGTAGAAGCCTTGAGAATGTTGAACCGGAAAGAGTGTCTTCTGCTTAATCTCTGACACTGTGCCGTGTTCTACTCTTAAAGGTACGTTTTTCACAAACTTTAAAGGTTCCAGACGTCATTAGAAGCATTCTTGAGATGGAATATAAGATTAAATATGGAATTTCGTATTTGAAAATTGAATTCAAGGCTAAAAGGTTTGTTGTTTGAAGAAAATAGGTTTCAGAATTTTCTGAAATTTTCCTAAAACTTAGGGGTGAGATTTTACTCGAGCATGGGACTATAATCAGGTCAGTACGGTACTCTTACTTCTCCCTTCCCAACTTCTCATGCTGATGAATCAAACAGGGCATGTTCATTCTCAATGTAGATTGCAATTTATAAACTGGCATAGCCCCATACATTTTAACTTTTGCAGTAAATTTTCTGTCATTCAGGGAGCATAATAAGTATCCTTAAAACCACTTTTCTCAATTTTTCAACACATTCTAGCTCTGCACAACCAAAACTATTTGGAACAAACTAGGCCTGTCTCAAGCTTGCAAAGGATTAGAAATCCTATAGAGATTTTTATAACGTTTTTGAATAAATCATGTTTAGTCAAAGTATAAACTGCTGCTCAAAATGTTATATACAATGAAATGTTTCCATTTCAATTCTTCAAATGAATGAATTTAAAAGTTTTTGCAGATTTTTGTCAATTTATTTTTAAAACTCAGTTTGCTGCTTTCTGTGAGACAAACGAGGGCCACAAAACAGTCATGTGCAGAAGCTTTGAGACATTTTCCCCCTAATCAAGATTCCAAGGGAACTTAACTTTATCCTCTATTCAAGGAATGTAATTTCAATGTGGGTGCCACTGTGTAAACAGTTAAAATCCTTTCCAAGTGGTAAAACATAATTCCCATCTATTACAGGTCCTCTTATAGTCTAGCCTGTGGTGGCACTGCTTCCAAGACATCACGCATTTGCAGTAAGCTCTCTTGCAGTTTATTTGCATACAGGTCCGAGTCAGTTTCTGGGCTGGTATTGAAAGCTGACACACAAAGTTTATGTGGTTCTCTTGTGGATTGTAGCATATGCCGTAACCATCGGGTACTACTGGCCCAAAGCACATGACCAAGTCATGCTTAGCTGGAACCTGGAAAAAGTTGAAATTAAAAGCAATTGGAAATATGATGCTTTATAATTTCCGGCAACCACATTTTGTGTTTTTTTTAACGGTTTGGAATGTATAAGCCACCTATGGCTTTGTTCACTTTGTATAGGCCAATTTTCCAGTGGAACAGTGAATGGAACAAAAATTATTAAAGGTGGAGTGAATCTCCCGTAATGACCTGGGACAATGGGAGACAAATGGCCAATTAGAATTAAATACTTCGAACAGCTTACATACTGACTTAAATAGATAGGGCTGTTCCTACGCTGACGTCACAAGTTTATCGGGCGGGGCCAGTTTTGCAGTGAAAACTTAGCAATAGCCACCGTGATAGCCGGAGACTGGAAATGGTAGCCGCTAGTTAGGAAATTAAGGATCATTTTGAATGCCTATTCGTTTCACTTACATACTAGACAACAATCCAAAGAAATGGTCATAAAGGCCTGGTTCAAAACCCCCCCCCCCCCCCCCCCCTGGGGCCTCAATCAAAGTTTGTTTGGGAGTGATGTCCCACATTTGTTTTCACACCTCTAAGAACCTAAAGATTCGAAGTTCCTAAAAGTATGCCGCAAGTGTAACTGGGTGAAATGAGGGCCATTGAAAAAGGCTAGCACCAGCAAGTGAAACCCGGATGAGTAGACAGCCCTATCACATTGTCAACTATACATGGCAGCCTTCAGTGGAACAATTTTTTTAAGTGTGGGCCACTTGGCCTCCTTTAGTCCAGAATACCACAATTGTACCCCAGTGAAGTTCCTTCATGCCACATTTTTTCCCCTTTTGGCCTTAGGGTTTGCCACAAAGTAAAGAATTTTGTTTCCTGTAGCATTTTAAGGGTAAATTTGACTCTTTCTGGCACCTCATCTGAGAAATTTTTCAAATACTATTAGATCATTTTTCACCTGTTTAGCGATGATAAGCCCTACTTGTGGTGTACTTTAAAGTGGGGGTGGGGGAAAGCCCCCAGACTTTCAAAAGTAGGGAGGACCATGGCCCTGGTTCCTCTGGTTCCACAAGGGCATGGGTTTGAACCACAACAACGACACATGGGAGAAAAGTTTGGTTACGTTTTTGGGGTCCTTCAATAATACTCCTTTCTTCCTTGTTTGTGTGCCTGCCTATAGTGCAGGGAGGCATATACTAATTCCTGTAGCCCATCCGTGTGGTATGCATGTGCATAATGTTTGTGTGTGTGGAGTTTAAAGTTCATGCCATGAGCACCTTACTCCAATTGTCACCAAAATCAGGCCATTGGTCAACCATAACCCTTGGGCCAGTTAAGGTCCATACCTAAGTCAAAGGTCATTAGATGTCAACTTTGCAGGGAAGCAAAGAAAGGGGACCACAAAGCAGACTACCCTTAGTGGTTTTCCAGAACACTGTAGTTCTTGGTTTTACCTACCTAGATACATGTGGTGTGTGTGCCTGGATGTGTAGCCTGTAATCCATGAAGAGATCAGGAACATTTTCCCCCTGTTTTCTTGGCTTATCAGTTTTTGAGTCCTAATAAATGTCTGTCTATTCCATCACCAGTGATGGCCCTGTAAAGGTTTAAAAGAAACAGAATAGTGTAATGTTAATATTTTTTGGCTACCACCGTTAAACCACAATCAAAAAAACAAAATTGAAAGAGGTAAGCAAAAGATTCAACCATTGCAACATATGAGAACCTCCCAGACCTTGCTTTGAGCCGAGCAAGAGCTGTCCCACCCGCATGCCCAACTAAAATCAGCCAAAGGGGCAAAATTTAATCATGCCTACTATCTAGTTTTGATGTAACAGTAATTTTTAGTCAAAATAATTTTAGTCGAAAACTGATTATAAACCAAGTAGATCGTCAACTCAACACCACCTCTGCTCAGAAGGTAAACCTTATGACTATTAATATTTTCATGAAATGTACCCCGGGGGGGGGGGGGGGGGGGGTCAAGGGTTTGTTTGGGTACCATGCATCATTCCAGGGGTTTTCCTGAAAGTGACCCTAACGGGACCAAGTAGCGTTAAAAATCTACCCGTTTGTTCGATGAAATATACCCCGAAAAACGGGACCAATTTGTTGTAAAATTATAACCCTACGGGACCTGCTTTTCAATACGTGATAAAAAAAATCCTTTAAAGAACCAATAGATGAGAAAAAATAACACTTATACTACTGTAAGAAATTTTTACAACACAACTGCCAGGGTTTGTTTACTGACATGTAAAAAGTTACTTTTCCCATTTTTTTCAAGTGAGCCAGTCACATCTTACCTGAATTTGATACCCCTAGTGGTAGTCCCGCATTGCATCTAGTCCCCTCTTTTTTTGGACGAGCAGGGAACCCGACCAAAATCCAAGAACCCCCTGGTGAATGACATGGTCTTGCACCATCCAAATATGTTTTTTGGCAAGCTGGATGGCTCGGTGTGGTTTTTTAATATGGATGAAATTGGGGGTTTCACCATGTCCGGACTTTGCCGGAATTCACCATGACCATAACTTATTGCCCGCATCCTTTTTGTCTGATGCCGCTATTACATAATGGACGAACAGAATTTTGGCGTTTTCAGTCTTGGATAGGTATCTAATAAACGTATTATTACATCGCACGAATATTCCAATGAACAAAATCATGCTATTTTCATTGGCCGATTCCTATTACGCAAGCTATTTCTCTAGGGTAGGTAAATATATTGGAACTATTTTCCTACACCCCTTCCCATACGCCATGCTATTTCTCTTCATGAAAATAGATTACTAATTTTCCAAAAACTTAACAAACTTTCCCCAGAGTTCACAGTGAGGTGTAATAAAACAATACTACATGGTTTTAATATTGGAAATGGGGCACAACTTTTTTCCCCTGGAACTTGCTACGCCCCTCCACCCCCTCAACCTCTTCACACCTCGGATTGATAGATCCGTATCAGTCCCTCAAGGAAAATAGTGGTCCCTCTTTTTCCCTCCAACCATGCGTATTTTGTATACTGTTATCCTGGACTTTTATATGTGATATACGGATGACTCCATCATTCAATATCGCAAAATGGAACAACTGTGGGTTTGTATATTAAAACTGTAAAGAATTGCAAACCTGTGGATATTTCTCCGCTGTGCAGAGTATTACATAATCTTACCAACAATAGAATTACTGGAATAATTATTTATAACTAAATTCAAATGTGTTGTAAGGTTCATGCTACAGCCTGCAATTCCAACTCGGTCTACTTCCTTTCTGTACATAGGGCCTTTTTTTCCTTGCTTTTTTTTCATGTTTTTCCCTGCTACAACTCCCTGGTCTTAATACAAATCCCAACTTTTTATAAGGAGCATAATGCAAATGGTTAAGAAATTCAAGTTCTATATGACATTCAGGGATACACCCCACCTCCATTGTGTGATATTGCATTGGGTTATACATAGGTGTTGTATCCAGATTTGGGTGCAATGGTTTTTTTGTTTTTTTGGCTGTGTGGTGAGAAGCGGTGGTTTGGGGTTAGCGTAAGTGAGCCCTGGTTCCAGAGCAGTATGCTTGTAAGCCATGGTGCTATGTGTCAAAGGGTATTAGTTTGGTTGGTAGGCATCATTTTTTTGCAGCAAAGTTTTTGAGAAGTGTGAGTTAATCTGTATTTATCATATAATTTTTAATCATTTTTTAGAATTCGCTGTTGCTTTAGGTTGGCATGTCCTACCCCCCCCCCTGCCACTATCGAAGACTTTGCAAATTAATCCTACAAAATTTTTTATGCAAGTCACGCCGTAAATGGACGATATAAACAAATCACAAGGTGTTTGCGGTGTGTAGGATATAAAAATCACATTATAGCGGATATACCAGGCGCTCCGGGTCGAATACATAACAAATTCGGGATGTTTAAATTAAGGTCCTAACTATTACCTAGGCCAAAATGGCAATGAAGCGTTTTTCCAAAAACCACCATTAATGTCACACAGTGCAAAATTTACCCCTTATTTCCAAAACGACGTCCGATGCAAAATGCACCCTTTTCACATGTGTTTATTAAAGTGGATGCGTAGCGCTATATATCCGAGTGGTTTCCCCCGGGGCCAAAAATAATACTAAAATAATATGGAATGTAACGGACTTATAACTGATTTTTAACTTATTCCACATTTTTTCGATTCCCTCACAATATCGCTGCTAATCTCTTAAAAGAGTCCAATTCAGAATCACTGTAGAATTCATACTTGTAATAATCTATCCATGTTATGAAACCGGTTTTTTTTTTGAGATTAAGGACGTCCCGTGAATCTTGCAATTTGGAATGACAAGTAAGAAGGCCAATTCCTGCTTCCAAGCCCCGAAATGGTGAAGAACACTACCCGATTTTGTTTTTTGCTCGTCTTCGCGTATTGGCCGCATGGCGGCGGGCGTTTAGCCGCCCGTACAATCCGTGGGGGGGGGGGGGGGGGGGGTGTGGGGGGGGAAGTACTTCATCCTGGTCCTAGGGGGGCCCACCCATACAAAAAAAATAACTTGCAATTAGCTTTTGCAATTTTCTCTTCATCATCAAAGAACACAAGTACATGCGCTTGATTCCCTGAACATTCAGCCCATTTTCTGCAGGCGACTTCTCTCCTCTGCATGCTTGGGTGTTCTGGAGGCAGTCTGGCCAAATTAACCATTGAACTCCTGTGAAATCGCCATATACTTTGATACCCCATTTAACAGAAACGCACACAGCTTATTAGTAATTAGCTTTGTCAGCATCCGGAACTGCCACCTTTGTAGTGTACTGCTACTACTACTAAACCAAAGTTTTAAATCCGTTTTTTTATCCCCGTCACGGGGTTGGCCGGATTCACTTCACATTTGCACAAACCGCCCTGACTCATTCCTTCCATTTCACCCTATTCCAAATGCATCCCCATCCTCACCCAAACCCTCCTACTCTCCTCCCCCCTTGTTTCTTCCATGGTCTTCTTTTGGACCGTCCCCTCCTCAAACCGCTCACCTCGACTGGAAAGCCCTTCTTAACACATCTCATCATCCTTCCTCAGCACATGCCATACCAACGTACACTATTTCCCTTCGCCAACCGTTCCCACCCCACCGCCTCATCCAAACCCAACACGGCATCAAGTCCTCATCTTCATCCTGTCCCATCACTCTCTTCAACCACAACAGCCGCTCATCATCATTGCTCTCTCCTGTTCCTCCTCAAAATCCCCATCTTCTCATTTTTCACTCAGACAACCACGTCCCTCACTCGCATACAACATCACTGATATCACACAACTCATTTATCATACAAACCATTCCCCCTTTTCATCATTCAATTTTCAATCCCTTCAAAGGATTTCTTTTTCCCTTGCCCTACAACTCCCTCCCCACATTCCTAACTTCACCCACCCATACCTCACTCTCGCTGTCCCAGCCCCCCACAAAATCCACCCCCCCCACTCCCCTTATCCCCTGATAGTGGAAACTCCTTCACTGTTCCCACCTCATCACACAACTTTTCTCCTCCTGTTCCCACCATCCACCTCCCAGCCCTTCCTTCCTTCTCACATCTTCTACACACAAAATCTCTTGCAAACTAGGGGTCCTCTCCTTCATCTTTGTGCCATCTCCCATGGATCCACATTTTCCCACATTTCTCAACCCACACTATTTTGTTTAACCTCTCTTTTTCCCACACACCCACCATGGTCCTACCTTACCGCTAACCACCTCCCTCTCCACCCCCTCAACCAGCACTTTTTGTCCTTTCCAGGTTTACCTTCAGATCCTTTACTTCTCAAAGCCCCTTCTTCCAGTTCCAAACTTTCTCCTTAGTCTCTCCATGGCTGCACCTCTCATTAAAACCACGTCATCCGCATACAACATCTCACTCATCAACCTTCTTTTGCACTCTCTTTGACTACCTCAAATCACAATTGCAAAAACTCAATGGCGAAAGTTCAGAACCTTGAATCCACCCACCTTCACCTCAAACCTCGGACAAATCAGACCCACTCTAGCTCTCGTTTTGGCTCCTTTCCCATACAAACTCATCACTGCTCTAACCACTACTTCTGGTATTCTCTCCTTCCTTCAATCGCCCACTCCATCACTTTTTCCTAGGTACCACCGACTATCAAATGCCCTTCTTCCAGTCTACAGTGAGAAAACAACATAACACTTCTTCCCTTTAAGCTCGATATTCCTCTTGCAACCTCCTTAAATAAACACTGCCAAATCTATCGTTCCCTTCCCTGGCCATAAAACCAAAATTGGCAATCTCATCCACTTCCCACTATCCTCCGAATCCTATTTTCTCCAGAACCCTCCTCCACAATCTCCATTGCATGCTCTAACACTCGCACCTATATGCCCACCACAACTCATTGCATCCCCTTTCACTTTAAAAATTGGAATTACCACACTCCCTGCCACTCCACCGGCATCCCTCCCCCCATCTAACACTCCTTCTGCCCAACGCATCATCACACCAATCCCTATCTCGCCACTCGCACTAATCATCGCACACTCACCTCTGAGGGTCCAAACCGCCTTTTTTTTTATTTTTCCTTTTTTTCATTTCCCTTATGCTTCCTTCACCACTTCTCTTCCCCCGGCTTGCACCTCTTAACGTGCCTTCCCACCACATCTTCCCCCTTCAACATCTCTTCCATCATTTTTCATTGCCCCCTTCCACTATATCTTATACAAACCTTGTTTGGATTCTCTCTCAACATGCACTCAGGTCCCTTCTCGCCCTCCTCCTTCATAGCCTTCGCAACCTCTTTCTTTGTTCGCTTCTTTAGCCTCTTAGAGCGTTACCTTATTCTCTTCCGTACCATTTTTTCTCATATCCTTAAATAATGCCTCCCTCTTTCTCGCTAACCCCCGCCTACCCTCCCGCATCATTCCCACCACCCTGTATCTCTCCTGTCTCTCCTACCTTTTTTTTTCCCCACACACGTCATCACATGCCTGTAACACAACCCTTCTTTTAAAGCACCACCCCCCCCACAAATCTGACACCATCATTCCCCACAAGCTCGCCCTCTCTCATCTCAAAATTCTTTCTTGTCTTTGTCCTCTTCTTTCTCCTCAAAGCTTCCATACTTTCCCTCCTCTCATGCCAACTAGAAATTCACTCAAACCTTCCTCACCACTTTTTCACCTTCCGCTTAATCCACATCTGCAACCACCACCCTGTGTTGTAATTCCCTTGGAATTACCTTAACTCCTCGACTCTCTCCCTGCGGATGTCGAGTGCACTCGACACACATCTCAATTTTGGTCGATTTGGATTTTTTTTGGGTTAAAAAAAAACATTCAACATTATTTATTTTCATGGGCAAATTCAAATTCAGGCCTAAAATGCATTGAAATTAGTTCCAAACAAGCCCTAAGTCTATTGTTTTTTAGGGTGTTTTTGTGTTTAGATGGTTTCCCCCAAATGAACGCTGCAAATATTGGGCAAACAGTCTCAAATGCTCTTAACTTTGTGGTTATAACTTTATACACGTTTCCCAGCACGAGAGAGTTAGTTGAACATTTGGGAAGGGTGCTAATAGGATCTTTCGAATTTCACTTACCCTAGTTTCACGTGTGGGTGTCAAAACGTGGCCTTACACTATGTATAGGCCTACAATGCGCAGCGCGTGAATGTGTTTACCCCTCCTCTCTTTCCTTCTTTTTTCCATATCTGGAATTTTATTTTTGCTTGTGTAAATGCATGTTTTTGCATGTGTGCGTGTGTGGCTTAGGTTTTTGTTGTTTTTTGTACAGAAATTAATCCATATCTTCTTTACTGACATATTAAGGTTATGCCAAAAGTAAAACAAAAAAACAAAACAAAAAACCACAAAGCCCTCATTTTTAGTTGTTTTTTAGTTCATTTGGTGAAAGAAAAAAAAATATTTTACTAGTCGACTGATCTTTGTAGTCAGCTTGAAGGGCATTTGGGGCTAAAAACAACCTAAACTTTTGTTTACCTATTTCTCATTGTACACGACCCGATAAATATCTGGTGTGATTTGGAACCCGTGGGCCTCTCCGATATGGTGCCGAGAGCGTTGAAAAATCCCTTTCCTGTGTGTGGGTATAGGGAAATTCAAACCTTGGAAATTTGATTTTTCTCCAAAATTTTGTTTGACACAGTAAGGAATTTCAATTTTGACTTGAAAAAATAATATCAGAAGGTCCGTTTTATAACTTATAAAAAAAAAACACACCCAAAAAAAAAAAACCCTCAAGCCTTTATCTTGACTCGGCTGCTTGAGACATTTTGCTGGATTACGTGGATTATTGAAATTGCTCGTGTGCATGGCATACCTGTGGTCGGTGCCAACAAAAGTCGTTCGGAAAACAGCGCCTCTCACTTCGTCACTGGCAAGCCAACAACTGGTTGCTTTTAACTTTCTCCCTGCGGATGTCGAGTGCACTCGACAACCGTATCAATTTGGATTTTGGGGTTAAAAACATTTAAAAAAAATTACGACTTTGTTATAAAATGCCAGATGTGGAATCTCGTATAAATGCATTGAAAATGAGTCCACACCAGCCCTATTTTTGTTTGCAGGGTGTTTTTGGTTTTTAATGGTATATCCTTCCCAATACCTGCAAATATATTTGGCAAACAGTTTCAAAGTGTCTCTGACTTATGTGTTATACCTGATACAACAACTGCCCAGCACAGAGAGAGTTAGCATTCTTCATAAATTTCCTCTTCCTCGTGCCTACTAACACAAAATACAAACACAATTTCAGAAATTGCATTTGGCATAATGTGAATGGGCTTTCATTTAATCCCATAATAATTTATGATGTTTGGCAGCATCTCTAATTGAACTTTGGTCGAATGTTTCTATGTTGCTGTCAGAGTCAATTTTTTTTAATAAAATTTTTAAAAGACTTCCACACAAATTTGGTATGTTGCTAAAGGTGGGTGACATGACACTGATCAACCTCGCCCCCCCCCCCCCCCACCACACACACTTTACTAAATCAAAATTGGGATTTTGGTATCAGACAAAAACTGGCGATTGTTTCTTACTTAGTGAAATTTAAGGTCCCAGGGATGTTTCCTTTTTATGTTATGAACAAACACATCTCCAAATGCAGTATACCACATTTTTGCCTTCTAGCTATCCAATGGGCTGTCCATTTTAGTCAAAATTTCAATCAGATGTTGTTGGTACTAATGCTTTCCATTTTGAAGGAGAAAACAACATAATCGGGGTTGACAACAGAAGGACGAAACTCAGCACTGGAAGGGGTATTGAAGAATTTCTCTTTCCTTCTGGTCTGCTGTATACTGCTTAGCTGGTTTTGAGAAATGTGATGTTTAAAATATTTTCTACTAAGTCAAATCTGTTCATTACTCACAAATGTAAACATCTCCATAAAGCTCATAATGGTACTGTAAGCAAACTTATATAAACTTTAGTAACAAAGAACAATTGTAATTATGAACAGCAGAATTAAAAAATCTTTAATAATATTTCTATGTTCTTTTTTTCAGTGCTAGGTTACCTCTCTTTCTGTTTCTCAACCTTCCCCCCCGATATGAAAAATCGGACCTTGATCGGTCACCCATCTTTAAAGGTTGCATTGGTGGTCTGAGTGCATATTTGCCTAGCTAAAACTAAGAGTAGCACCAATAAAACACATTCCTACAGTGGCCAGACTTTCAATGCCTCCAAATCACATTGGGTTTTTTTTTTTTTGTTTGTTTTTTGATCCACTCATGAAAATATTATTGTAGAAATTTGCTCTTTTTAAAAACTTTGGTAACTTTTGGATATCTATTTTGGAGCTCTTGGGAATGAGACTTCAACTCTTTCACAATCTGTCACTGCTCACACATAGGTTTGTTTATTGACATGTGACTAAAATGGCCCAGTGTTGATTATCTCATTATCCGCTCTGTCCTTGTAACATGTTTTGTGGTTTTGTTTCATTTTTGTTCTTTGTGAATATACTGATCTGAAACACAATCCAAAGCAGAAGTGTTTATATATGTTGATATAACATTGTTTTCAATTTCTTACAACAGGGCAACTAATTAATTGACTGCTCAAAAAAGTTATTAAATATTTTTAAAAAATACAGTGTTTTCACGAATGCATGAGTTTGTACTGCCCGTCACGGGACAAAGTCGCACCGACTCACCAAGGTCACATGAGGTCACAAAACGTACACCACTACCCATGGGCAATTTTTCCATGGTATGTGTCGATTTCAAATGATTGACAACATGTGGATACACCCAAGCAATTTGATAATCTTACCATTTTGACCAATGACCTCTAGATGACCTTTGACCCCACTCTTGAAGGAGTAACCATGGGGCATACTCGAGAACCACTGTGGAAAACACGCAGACAATTATGTTTAGGGGTTCACATTTTTCACCACAAGATAGAACAGACAAGAACACACACACTATGCAAAGCAATGCCTATGTGCCCTCTTACAAATGACAGACAAAAAATAGACATGATTTCTCTCACTCTCATCTTTCTTCTTGTTATATTTTGTCTTGGAAACATTTTGGCAACATAAAATGACTGACAAGGGCACACCAATAAAAACACCAGCAGAAAACACATGTAAACTCAAAAACAAAACATACACACACAGGAACAAAATAGTTAAAAATTAAATCTTGATCCTTAAATCTATTGTCCATTTCATGAAATGCTCATAACGCCACCTTTTTTCTTGATCCTTCTGGCTTTTTTACTCTTTTTTTCTGTTTTTGTTTATTTCTTATATTTCTTTAATTCCTGCCATAGTGGTCATTTCTCAACCTTCTTTTCCCCTCGGTCCTCCTCCCTTTTCCTTCCCTTCCCTTCCCCTTTCCTTTCCTTTCCTTTGTCTTCCTTCGTCTTTCTCATCTCCTTCCTTCTCTTTTTTCCCTACTAAATCCTTACCTTCGTCCTCCCCCTGCCCTTCCTCAGATGACCTTCGTCCTTCCCCCTCTTTTTTCCTCACTTTTTCTCCTTAGTTGGACATGAATTGGGTTTGGTTTTGTCCTGGTTGTGTCCTTGTCCCTTAAATGTACCTAATCTGTGAAATCGTTATTTTGTTAAATTGTAGAACTTAGGAGGGTCACTGACCTTCATCACGCCCTGCGTTTAGCAGTGACCTCTATCTTCACATTCTCAGCTTCAAGTTCATTAAACTATTTTTGCCATTACTGTTAAATTTGCTTTGTTTTTGACATTATACTTAACTTCCTTTTATGAATTTATCTTTAAGCAAATATTTTTATAACTTTGTACTTAAATGTTCTTGTCATACATTGCTGTGATGTTGAAGTTTCAAATAAATTTGATTGATTGATTGATTGATGCAGAGTTAAACTTTTCCTCTATACTTTGCCAAATTTATTCCCACACTTTAATTGACTTATTGAACCATCAAAACATAGACGTATTATTGAAATTACATTTTTAAATATAAATTTAGCGAGGGGTGGATTTGATAAGTTTCTAAGCCTAAGGTAGACAGAGATAGCTACAACGTGCAAATTTACAAAACAAAAAAAAAAAACACCGTCTACAGTTTCATTCTTCAAATGAAAATTCCAGAAGTTTCATGTTAATCTGTTTTTTTTTTAATAAATAAATAAATGTCCGACATTTATATAGCGCCTTGTCCACAATGTATCAAAGCGCTTTAACATTTATTTCCGCTGCCACTAAAGATGTCAGCCTTGCCTTACCAATGCCCCAAGGAATACTCATACCATTGGACGGCGCCCAATGGACAATTTTCCCAACAGCTCCCCAGATTTAGCACCTGTGTTGGAGATATGCAAGGGAGGTTAAAGTTTGCCTTGCCCAAGTGCACAACACATTGGCCACAGCGGACTCGAACTCCAGGACCTTTGGTCCTGAGACGGTCGTTGTATTCCACTGACGCACATTCCCTTCTAACTTGCAGTACTTAAACATGAGCGTTTTGCCGGATCTATTGAAGCAATTAACGCGAGAAAATTACAAAATTAGGGGTTCCTTTTTCATCTTGGGAAGAGATAGTAGTCAGACGGTGCCAACTCGGGTGAATAGGCTGGATTTTCTACAGATTGAAACCACACTGATGGATTGCCATCCATGGCCCCATAGACTTACTGGACTGCGTATTGCATGATGGATAGCCCAGTCACCCCCCCCAGCACCCCCGATGTCAGCTTTCCTCTCCTCAACTTTTCAATTTCTTTCTCGCGTACTTACTTCATAGACGCAAACCTCTCAATGTTTGATTACCCTGCAAGTTCAAAAATAGAACAGATCTACACATGAAACTTCTCTGGAATTTTCATTTGAAGAATGAACTGTGACAGTGTAAATTTGAACTTTGTAGTATATCTCTTTTAACCTTAGGCTTAGAACTTATCAATCACCCCTCGTACAACCAGACAAAAAAGATATGATATCAAAGCTATTCTAACACAAATTCAAAATCAAAGAAAGATCATCAGGGATGTAGCTACAGTGTGCGGTGGTGGCGGCAGACCCACCACTCAGCTCTTTCATAGCCCACCAACATAACACCAATTTTAACTTAAGAGCCCACCACTCAACAAGCACAAAATGGACCCATTTTAATCATTTTAAATCAAATTTTGACAATTTTTTAGGCATAACATCATACAATATGTAAAATTTTCGTCAAATAACACCACCACTAAAAAATGTGGCTAGCTAGCTAAACTCCTGAGATCATATTGATTAAACTATGAAGAGAATCCCAAATTGGTTTTTAACTTATCACAGTTTCTTGCATTTGGAAAATAGTGCACTTCAAGATTTTTCAAATTTGATAGTTTTGCATGGCTGTAAAGCTTTTATATAAGGCATCAACCCTGTTTGACTGGTCTGTGGACCTTGATGGGTGTTAATATCATGCATAGGGTCTGGGATATTCATGTATTTATCACTCAAACATAAATTCTCGGCAGTTCATTGAGTTTATACCGTTTGATAGACTTACCATCACCCTCTCTGTGTGATAGATTTTTGTTTCACGGCACTGCACCAAAACATGCATGCAGCAAGCCTCGGACTCACCGATTTGTTTATAGGGTGAACTTAACCTCTGTTTTCAGTTTTACGGAAAAAATCAACTGGTGACGATGAAATATGCTGCTAACCATTTTTAAAATATAGAATTTAGTATGAAAGTGGATATAAAAACAAATATTAAACGAGCTTACTGGACGTTAGAAGTATCATCACTCAGTGAAAGATAGGTCCCATTCCACTCGCCATACCGGCTCGTGGATGGAACAGTACATCTTTCACTTTTGATATATTCAAACCACACACACACATAGTCAGTGAATATTTGTATAATTTGGTAATTAAAGGTAGGCAAACCCAAAGGTGAGCCTACAAACTTACATAGATGTCTTGGAAGATCTCTAATACCGTATCGTTTTGGGGTATGTTATTTTTATGTGACAAAAATATATCTGCTATTATTCCAATACACTAGGACATATTAACCCTAACCCTGACGTATGTTTCTAGCCTATCTCCGGGGAGGGACTGAAGGAGTGAGGGAAGAGGGGAACAAGAAAAGTCGCAAAATTCGGGTGGGATTCGAACCCAGGGCCCTTCGGGCCCCAGCACCATGACCCGGGATAGCACGCAACGGCAGTGTCGCTGGCCCGGCCAGCGATTTCGTGCCCCATATGAGTCTTGGTTGATGACGTCACCGCTACTTTCTGGAATTAGTGCAATTTTCTCAATTAACACAGGGAGCTTTGGTGAGCTTTAGTTGTGTTAGGCTAAACAGCAAATGAAATTGTGTATTTGTGAAACATGTGCCAGTGCCTGAAGATTGACCTTTGAGCATCAAGCTATTGTCAGTAATGTTACCATGTTCGCCAAACTTTTGAGACTACAAAAAGCAAAGTATATTTTTAAACAGTAATTTTGATAGGCAGCTTGGATGTTATGTTTCCTACCACAGAAACACAGAAGATACATGTACACGTACATGGATATTTCTCACCAATCGTGATTTTGCCAAATTTAACTAATACCTTTCTAAAAAAATCAAAGTACCAAATCAGGCGTTCTGTAGAATTGGAAACCAGTACCTAATCCCCGTTAACACTTGGCGTGAATACATGCAATGTGGTGTATGACAATGATTGTAAAAGTTATTTCTGATATAGATGAGAATGGTAATTTGGTATGGGTCAAACCACGAACAATTTTAAGATAATGGGATTAGTTCTATTTATAATCATTAGGTTTTAATAGATAACATCAGGTTGTAACAGTTGAATATAGGACCATTAAACAAATAATGTTGATTAGCATTTTGTATTAAAGGCTGATCAGGATTTCAAAAATATATTAGCTTTTTGCTTTATTATTAAAAAATGAGTCAAATAAACTAAAGATGGTCACCAATATGGATCAATTCCAAAGTTTGACAGAAACAGATTTTTGGTGTTGATGTAGTAAACATTTTTGTGTGTAAAGAGTAATGGATCTTGTCAGTTATTTACTTGGCCATATGGTAAGTTCTCTCTGGATAGTTGTGCAAATACTTTTGAGCAGCATTATACACCATTTATGTTTTGTGATTAATATGAACTATGTCATATTACCATAATTGTCACCCAATGCATTTTTTTAATTATATGATTAATTAAGGGCACTCAGTGATTGCTCAATCAGGAAAAATCCACACAAAAATCAAAAACCAAACGCAACCCAATGAGGAAAAAATCAGATAGTCCTATTACCTCTGCTGCCCATTATTGAAATGCTGCATCTGATTGGTCAGTTTACGCCCCCCCCCCCCCCACCCCCCCCCCCCCCCCCCCCCCCCCCCCCCCCATTCGTCTGCAATAATGGGTCGGAATGCATTTTTCATTATATAACGCTGTTTGCGGTAATAGATAGAAAGAAAGGGTATGCAGTATTATTTATGGACTCATAAATGTATCCCTCGGCAGGAAAAAAAACATAAAATATGGACTCGGCTGCGCCTGTCCATTTATTTATTTTTTCCCGACCTCGGGACACATTATTCGCCCATAAAAGTACTGCATCACATTTATTGCTTAATTAATTACTGTCTGTGTATGAAATGATTGTAAAAATCAATTCTGATATGAGAATGATCAATTTGGTACTGATTCAAACCACAGAACAATTCAGATAAAGGGATAGTTCTTACTGTTTTATATTCATTTATGATGTTAATAGACATTCCAGGTTGTACAGTTTAAATATAGACCATTATAAGAAATAAGGGTAAGATGTTTATGCAAGAATAATGTGTTTGAAGCAAGTAAAACATGAATAAGGGACGGGCGGAAGCCGAGAGACCCATTATTCAAATGTTTTTACTGCGGATGACACATTATTCGGCATAAACATGGACCTTTACCCTTTATTTCTATCTATTACCCAATTAAATGAAAGAAGAACCTAAAAAAGACTGCCGAATTTCTAACTAAAAAAACGTAAGAGGTGTTAAGTTTTACAGGGCACGCCCTGTCTCTTCCGGTGAGTAAATGTTAGCGTGTGCAGCTGAGTGGTGGTGACATGTGCCAAAAAGAATGTGCTTTTTGCCATCATCATTAGGGGTTTAACAAAATCGCACACCCCCTTCATTGCAGACTAATGGACCGTAAACCACCCAATCAAAGAGTGCACTTTTTTGAATAATGAATGGGCAGTAGTAGTAGGGTCAATAGAATATAAGGGCTGACTCACAGATTTCAAAAATATCTTTTTGTTTATTTATTAAAAAAGTCACTAAAACTAAAGATAGTCCCTAATATCTCAATTCCAAAGTTGACATGAAACACAGATTTTTTGTTTTGATGTAGTAAACCGTTATGTGTAGTATAACAGAGTCATAGGATACTTGTCATATTTTACTTGCAATATGGGTCATTTCTCTCACGGTACGTTATGGTGGCAAATCTTTTGAGCAGCAGTATACACCATTTTGTTTTTGTGATTAATTATGAACTATGTAATATTACCGTACTGGCCGAGTATAGTCCTATGCTCAAGTAAAATCCCACCCTTAATTTTAGGAAATTCAGAGAATTCTAAAGATCCCTTTATTATCCCATGCAAATAATTGGCCTACCTGACTCAAAATTTCAGAACCTATTTTATTCAAACAACAAACCTTTTTAGCCTTGAATTCAAATGATATGCATTTTCCAATACCAAAATGCATTTTTTTTTTATATTCCATCTCAAGAATGTTCTAATGATCTGAAACCTTTTAAAGTTTGTGAAAAACATTACATTTAGAGTCGAAATGACAAAAGTGTCAAAGATTCAGCAGGAGGACAATGTGTCTTGTTCAACAATCTCAGGCCTTCTACTTCACTCGGACATGATTCTACAATATCATCAACTCTTCCAATTTGCGATAAAAAAAATAACAAAGCACAGAAAATTATTCAGTTTCATAAATTCAGGACAAACATAGTTTTAGGAAACGAAAAAACATTTTGAAACAAGGCCTTGTGTAGGGTCAGAGGCACCTAAGAGGGCAGCATAAATTTCCATTTTTTAACTTTCTGGTTTTCACCATCATAATAAATTTCTAAAACACCCGGTTTAGTTCAAATTGCTTAAAAAGAAAATTCCAATAGTTCGACGAATATTTCAAGTATGATATCCCAATACTCTGAATAAAAAATATTATAGTCTGATTAAGAATTTGTTGGACAGATTTGAAACACACGCGAGCGTGGACGCATGAGCCAGGAAGGAAAATCGCACACCTCATTTTTTTGTTTGAAAAGCGCCGACATTCGCATTAGCTCGTTGTCTTATTGAGGTGGGCGTATCTCCGTCAAGTAATTTAATCCCAGTAGGTCGGGAGGTCACTAGATAGCCAAATCAAATATGGTGCCGCCATATCAGGTAAATTGTACCAGACACCTACTTAACACCTAATTGGATGGAGATCCATATCTTTGACACAAATTTGGACCTTTACCCCCAATGTATATTTTGACAAACCTAATAATTGAGTGTATCCTCTCTTTGAGCCTTCCTTGCCTCCCTCCATCTCCCTGCCGGAAACAAGGTGTTTTTTATCCTTTAAGATTTGTTGACAACTTTTGACACAGACTGTCTACAAGAATTTTAATGAAGCACAAATATTGCCTGGTCTTACTTTTTCTGTATTTTGCTCTCCAAACTACCTTAGTAGACTATAAAAATGTCTCTGTCTTAGAACATTTAGTTGTCAATTTTATTTGCTGCATCAAGTTTATAATTGTTGCTATCAATGGTGGGTGCTTAATCTGAATGCTATCCTAGTGTCCAAGTTGTGATGATGCTGCTCTGTTTTCCTTTTAAACCGCAAGCTGTCTGTAAAATCGTTGCGAATGCCGCGAAAGTGACCCGCCTGTTGACGGCAGCCTTCCATCTTTAGATAAGGCTGCCCAATTCCAAAGGCTGACAGAATGCCACTCTATATAAGCGACTGCTAAGTCCATAGATGAATGGATTTACTGATGAATTGATGAGACAACAAGCCAAAACTGATTGCAAGAAGGGTAAGAAAAAATGGGCTCGCTGTAATGTCCTGTGCAGCGCGACACAAATTTGTCCAGGGTAATGACTCGAGAGGAAACTGACACAAAAAAGAAAGACAACGCCATGATGATGAGCATCGTGCTTACCTGTTTTTCACTTGTTGATTGCGTTTGGTCTTGGATGGATGTGTAGAAGAACCACAATTGTCTGTGGCTACCTAGTGCCCTGATAAGCGTGTAGTAAACTCACCACAGCTGAGAGCAAAGCAACGCAAATCAAGAGTTGGATGATTTCTGCCAGTAGGCCAAGTCCTACACTGGCCATATAGCAACGTGATATCTGGCGGTAGATCGTGGTATCCTCTTCATCCGGCCAGATGAGATTTTTCTTTTCATTTTCTTGTTTGGCCAAATCTGAGTCGTAAAAGCTGCCAGCACAAAGGCGGTAACCCATGCCACAAGATGTAGTCTGAGGTACGCTGCTTTGACATTCATAAGGTCTGTGATGTAGTGGTTTGCAGGATGGGTAATAACGTTCCAGCGAGACGAGT
>JAMKCH010019666.1:0-43885 GCA_023653785.1 Ophioderma brevispina
TTTTTTCCTTATACCTCCCTTAAACTTTGCGTTGTAGATAGTACCAACTATACCTTTCCCTGAAATCCTGTGGTTAGGCAAATACCATGGTATACTTTTCAACACGATTGGGTCAATTTAAAATTTGACCCCTGTACAAACTTTGTTTTGGCCCCCCTCTCTTAAAGGCCCATTTGCTAGCACGTAAGCTCACATTTAAGGGGGTCCCTGTCACCTTCCCATATTTAATCATTACCTTTGTACTTGAGATGATGGTTACAAATGCGCTAGCTCCTGGGTTATTTAAGTTTATGACACCGTTGTAAAGCAGATTATACATTGGTGAGGGTCAATAAAAACCCTACATCCGGAAATATTTTTTCTTCAAATTTAAACGTTATTTTGCTTGAAATGTTTGCTTTGGTCGTTTAAGGGATAAATGCATCAAGAAGAGTTTTACTTTGGTGTCATCTGTCATTTGGACTTCGTAACTATGCCATTTTGCGGAGAGACCTAAAATTCAGTTTGTCCGCTTTTAGCCATACAAGCAGCAGAGACGCCCCGACGTTTACCTAACACATCTAGCAAAGTTAATTCACTATGCAATTTCAGTTGGTATCGATTTCTTCTTGAAAAACATCAGTTTGAATAAAATGGTCTATTGTGTAACATAATTATAAAAGTAAAATATCCTCAACAAATGAAATGTACTAATGTTCAATTCATAATAAAGAGCGGTTATTGAATCATTTCCAGATCAATGTCTCAGTTCAGAACATAATTAAACTGCTCGAGATTTTTGTTTTTAAACTCTAAGGTAATTATTTTGGCACAAATACAGTTCCAGCGTAGAGAAAATGCGAAAAGAACTAAAGTTGAAGTTTTCTGCAAATAAATTGGAATTAAAACTATAAAATTCAATATCGCACTGTTTTTCAGCTGAATACCAAACCTATGGTTTCACCCCTTTGGCTCTTAATTGGCGTGTTCCTGAGCGTCTTTGGACCCCCGGATTTACCGGAAGTAGTTATTGAATTTTGATATCAGATGAAGGCCGTATTTTTCTCATTGTCGATCCTGAAATTTGAGTCCCCCTCGAATCCATTTTCATTCCCAAGATATAGACCAACAATCCGCCGTTTTAGTGGTTAACCACTTTGATTAGCACAGTATTGAATAGGGCTAGTGTGCACCTGCATTATTGGCGTCTCCCAAACCGCAAGTTTTGTTCCCCCCGGTACTTGATGGGGTGTATGTGCACGTGGCCAGGCTCCATTTTCAAGAGAGAACACAATACACATAAATCGGAACAACCCCGTTTAATTTTTCGTTGTAGGTTAAAATCCATGAAATCTTGCTAACCCAATTAAGTAAACTGTGGTCTTACATGCACCAGCTATCTTGACTTCCTTATTGGTAATTTGAACATTCTTTCACTCAGGATTTTCTTTGGTAATCCCACGGGATCTATTGGATAGCCTTCATATTCTCCCACCTTCTATTGTTTAAGCATAATTTGTGTCAATATGATTGTTACTCAAATCACTATGTACTGCTGAAGAACATGTTACTCCATTAAACGATGCATCTTGTTTGTCCAAAATCGGCAAGGATTTTTACGTCTCTCAGCAAAATAGGCATAACTTTTTCCTCCACGGTCCAAATGACGACCACAAAATAAACGTTTTTCTGAAAGCCCATGTTTATCCCTCTTTATAACAAAGCAACATTGAGCATAAATAATTCTTAACTATTTTAATTATTTTTTATTCTGATGTAGTGTTTTTTTGACTCACCCGATATCTCCGTCGGGACCCGACAGTCCGGGGCCTCCACAGAACGATAACGAATAAAGGCGTAAACAAATGGTTGCGCGAAAGTCAACTGAAATCGTTGCCTATTGTTCACCATTGTTCCCGGACTATGAGGACGACGGACGATAATTACTTCTACCCAGGTCATACATGCTATTGAATGTGTCGCAAAACCTGTTAGATACACTGTAAATTCGCCAGGGATGTGAACACCTTGCTTTTCTCTTCCAGAAATTGCCACAACTGCCCACCTCCCCCCAACTCTTCTGTTTTTTACTGTTTTTACAGAAATGTTAAAAAAGATAAGCATTTGAAATTGTTTTTTCAAACTCGTGGAAGTTGATTGGGTATTTGTAATTTCGGAATTCCCGCCTATTTTTTTTCAGGCGCAACCACTGCTCATCGGTAATTGTAACTTTTTTTAATATATATTACACACATTCACCATACAACATTACATATCACAACGAATCTACTACCATCACTGTACGCCACATTCTATCTACACTGCCCTGTAACCCAGGAGTGCAATGGTTTTGGGTGTATAATACTATAATAGCTTGTTTGATATTAGAAGTGTATCGGTGCGCATTGGTCCAGAGCGCATAGCTCTGTAGCCATGGCGCGTATGTTCAAGGGAAGTATGTTTGATAGAGATTTACTTTTGCAGGGGAAGTTTCTGGAGCTTTATAGTTTATGCCACAGGTAATTTTAAACCCAGAAGCTGATTGATGGAACTTCTATTTTTTCTTATTTATCATGATCTTACTAAGATCGGTTTTGGAACAAGGTTTTAAACTCCAACTGCATAAGGGGGTTTTGCACTTCCGTAGTGCATAACGGGGGGGGGGGTTCCTAGGGACCCCCCTAATATAACCACTTTCCCTAACGTTGTTGAGATGACATCCAGCCACATGTTAGAAGCTTCAAAGACATCAACAATAAAGAAATAAAAAACTCAAGAAAGTGTTCAGTAAAAAATTTGGGGCAAACATTATTTTAAGTTTCGCGGTCAAACTGTGCGAAAAATACACTAATTTGTTTCTGCTTTTCTACGGCAATGCTTCCCCTAGAACTTGGTGCTGCTGCTTTACATTGTACGAGGGAACTAATTACCATATGAAGCACAACATAAATGTTCTCATGCCATTGTTATATTTTTTAGGGTTACTTTATAATTTTACCATAGGTTCCTACGTAAATCGCTACATGATGTATAGAAATATAAGGGCCCCAATGGCCTACTATACTGTGGCTGATTTTTTTTAATTAATTATTTACTTGTTTTTATGTCACTGGTGTATGCATTATGAAATCAAAATCACAGTAACTCTAATAAATTTTTCATTTTGTCATGGGCACTTCCGTTAGTGCAATAAGGGGGGGGCTCCTAGGTACCCAACCTAATTAAACGGCAAAAAAGACGCGATGGATTTGAATTCTTTTTAAAAAAAAAAAAAAAAAAAAAAAAAAAAAAAGACAAAAATTAAACCAAAAATTGCAGCGTAAAAATCGCCGGCTGAACAACTAAAGTTGGGTACCTAGAACCCCCCCCCTTATGCAGTTAAAGTGTTAAGGAGCATTATTTTTTAATGTCACTGGAACCGAGACTGCCATAGTAAATGCATGTAGCAGTTTTCACAAATTACCGTTTGGAATCCCCAATGCCCAATCGAGCAGATCGTGTTCCACCTACCTGTACAGAACCACTGTATAGTCTCACATCTTGATCGCTTACGCTTGCCAACAAGATACAGAATGCTTGCTGCTTTTGCCGTATTGTAGTATAAACGGTAACGAGATGAATAGTTGGTGTCACACTTGTCAGGTACAGGTCCACGTGTCAGGTATCAGATATCAGTTTGCTCTTCGGGCGACCGATATATATAAATCCGACTATTTTAAATATCAAGGTCTGTACTGACCTTCTGCCCGAAGTCTATTATTTTTTTTCCAAAAGACACGCGTTAATTATGTCTAAACAGTACCAAATTTACTTTTCCCTACGGAAATTCAAACCGATGTACTATGACGATAATCGTTTGTTTTTTCCAATGTAGGGATAGTACGTCATTTTTACTGAATGGGGGTCCCCGAAGCAAAATAATAAACCAATCAATGCAATGACGTCATCAAATCTTTACTTTTTTCCAAAAATTGGATGTTATCCCATAATACATTCCTTTTTAAGATTCACCTCTGTTAGTGTTCTTTAATATTAATATATTAATTGTCCCCGCATGAATGTGAAAAAGATTGGTCCATAAGTCTACAAACTGAAAACATAGTCAGCCGGCTAAAAAATAACCACCCACTTACCGTGGACTGATGAGCAGACGGATCCGCCGATGTTATTTCTAGGCATGCTTACAGCACCTTGCGCGCGGCTGCGGGGGTTATGGGTCTAGGGAGATTGCAGGTAACAGAACCCAGGTGATCCCCTACCTTTTCAACAAGGTCTTACACTTTTTACGGCTGGGATGACTCGTCTGAAACACGGGACCACCATTTTCACATGAACGCTGCGACCATGAGGCGCCCGGGCACCCAGTGCATACACCTGTACATTCTTTGCAATGGTGGGAGCGAGGAGATATTCCATAACCACTCTTATGCAATTATGCAATTTCCGACCTTATAGAACTATTTTATTATGACCAAGAAGCCCGACTCTCGCTGGGCTCGAACCTGGGCCGCCGATCGATCTTAACCCTGCCGACGGATTTCAGCGCCTTTAAACCTCTCGGCCCACCTTGCCCTCAAAGATTTCAGTAAGGGTCCTTTTCATTATGTTCAATTTTTTTCATGCCATATGTCCTTTTAAAGTACGTTTTCCTTTGATTCTCCGATACACTAGTTATGGCAACATCCTGTTCTTGATTTCCATTATCAGCTGAATTGTTGATTTGAATGTGATGACTTGCTCTTGTTCGTGCTCATTCCTGGTGTTTGTAAGTTTTTTCTGGACGTCTTGGTTGAGTCTTTTACGTGTTCATCGAATGACTGTACAATCCTATTTATTTCACGATATTCGGAATGATTCTGCAAAATGTACATTAAGAACTATCATGCTCCACCTTAAAAGAGTCAAAATATTTTGAAATTTGCAGGGAAAGCTCAAAGTGAAGGATAATTCTGTAGAATTCTCGTAAGTTATTTTTCCAACTAAAAAAATTGATAGAAAACTAAGAAAACAGCAATATTCAAAGATATGAATCTCCATTCAATTACGTGTTGTAATATAAGTGTCCGTGCGGACAGTTATGACTAAAATATCCGATTTTATCCTTTAGCTGCATGCTTCTGGTCTTATCACTTGCATGGAATGTTAGGATACCTATCCATGTTATAGACATGCAAAAATCTGATTTTTGATATTTTTTTATTTATTTTCTAATTTAGCAAATCACCGATAATGCCTTTAACGGGGGTTCTATGTCCTTGAGACAAGGTTTTTTTTATTCGAGATTCTTTGATTTATGAGAAAGAGAGAAAGAGAGGCAGATAGTCATAGACCGACTGAGAGAGGGGCGTTCACATACATATAATTTTCGAACACCAATTGTTATTAGGATCATTTCGGGATACAACAAACAATAACAAAACCCACACAATCATAACTTGAAAAGAAAAAGAATAAACAGCAAAACGATTGGAATATCCAGATTTCTTTGTAAAATTGACCCCCATAGGTAACTTTACTCCTCTCCTGGGGCCACACGCAGCAGTGGGTCTCCGGCAGACATTCATATTTGCTAAAGTTATATTTTTCTCTGAATTTTCCCGTGTTCAGATATTGGTATCTCGTTCGTTTGATCAAAACCTTCTGGGCTGCTGCACTAGAATATGAAGCCAATTATGCTGACGATAATCAGTCCATAGTACACGGGTCTCCTAAGTCTCATCACGATACTGCAAAAGGGCTCACTGTGTGATTAAAACAATAAAATAGGTTATGAATCTATTTCTATTATACAGGGGACTTTAAAGGAATTGTAGTATAAAATATTATTTTAGTCAATAAAAAAGTTAATGCATGATAAATTACATGACATGACATTCATAATTTGTCATTTCTATGTAAATCACTAATTAAATAAACTATGAATTCATAGTTGGTCATTTAATTTCCAGTCATTAAAATTTAATGACTTTGTATGACTTTTTGCCGCACAAGGCATTCTACCTGGAGCACTGCGCGCAGCGACCCAGAAAATTTTACAAATCGTGAATAGTGACTGGCGCCCCCACCCCAATGAGAATTCCTGGATCCACCCCTGCAAATACTTCAAACCAAGCTCTACCTATATCACACATTTATCCTAAGTTCCTAACCAATATTTGCGTGATGTTTGACATTCTATTTGTGGCACAGTTAGCTCGATCATTATAAATTATTTATATCGTCCATATTTCAGACCTGAACTTTGGAATTTGCTCTCATACAATGTTTGGTTTATGAGGTTTTCCTAGTTAATTTCGCACGTATACGTATTTTATTTTAATAAAAGAAAATTGGAATTCGTCCTTAAAATGTGAATCGCGAAAAACGCAAAACCAATTTAATTATTCTGTGACTGATGTTCACTATTGTGTCATTGTATTTCAACTTTGTGTTATTGATATTCGTCAAATCCGTTGACGTCGTCTTGACGAATTTTAAATTTTAACCTATGCTGACATAATCAAACTTACCTTCTAAATCATGACAAACAAAGACCTGTGCTGTATCCTAAAGTGCGATGTTTACTGCGTATCCGCCATGATATAGTCGGTGTAGTTGGACTGCCTGCTTTGACTTCTTACAAAGTCTCTAATGAAGCTGAATACTTAATAGAAACATTTCGCGTTTTTAATAGTTAGTTGAATTGGCCATGGCCGCGTTTCAAAGGAATAAGATCCAAACTAAGCCCATCATTAATTCATACATGTATTGCAATAAAAATGCCTCACCCCTTGAATAAAGTGTCCTAAATTGAAATAATAAAACATCAAATAAAAAGTTGTGTCACAACGTCAAAAGCTTTTAGATATCTAATAACAAAATAGAGCCTGGAATATTATTTGTATAAAAAAATTCAATAATTCAATTAACAGTACGATATCCAACAATGTCTCTGCCCTTATGTACCTGTTCATGGTCGTAGATTTTGGTAAAAATGATATTTTCTGTAGGAATCAATTTAAGACGATTGGCCGTAAGTTCTTAAGCAATTACTTTTTATATCAGCAGTCAAGAGAAATGGGGAGGTAATGCCCAACCAAAAGGGGATCTTTGTCTTTGTTGGCAACAAGTTATCACCCATTCCTTGGGAACTGGAAAAAAAACTTTTTTCAAATGAAAAGTGATGAGGAAGTCAAAAGCATGTAATTGAAGAACACCACATAAAATTCGCGTGTCATGTTTTTAAAAGACAAAGTTATTCTTGGATTTTAAGTTCACCGGGTTAACGGTAATCGTGAAACCTTGGAAGAAAAATGCTAAATTGTAAATTGGTATTACAAGTAATACCTAGTATGGCTAGTGTACATAAGGCGTGTTTCTAAATGTTTGTGGTAAATAATGTTACATCAACGAGTCGCGTATGGGCCAGGGGATGGCCTTACTCATTTGTTTGTGTTTGATGAGTTGGATCGCCATGCATGCATCTTCTGCCAGGCCTTCTCTAAAAATATGTAATAGCGCCATCATGGCGTTGCTCCTTCACTGGGCAGGGGGGGGGGGGGGTAGACAGGACCGAACCTTAACCATGTGCTCTGTACACCAACACGTTATCAAAACACAAACACGATTGCTCGATTGGGCATTAGGGATTTCCAACAGTAATTTGGGGAAACTACAACGTGTATTTACTATGGCAGTATCGGTCAGTGGACATGACAAAATCATCTCTTAAAACCTTTGTTCAAAAGATCTAAGTTAATATCATGATTAATTTAAGAAAAAAATTAATGTCAAAATCCGTCGAGGTAGTGGATTAACCTCGATGGACAAAATAGGTAATTTCCAAAAGGTCATTGAGATTTAAATTGTGCCAGGCTAGTCTTTAGCAAGTTTTGTGTAACCGTCCGATGTGTAAGAGCGCCCTCCCTACCTTAAGTCTTTGAAACAGAAGAGCAACCGCGAGTGAAGCTGTTTTGAACTTCGCTGTTGCTGTTAGCTAGGTTGACGTGTCCTACCCCCCTGCACTGGAGCATTTGCTGCAGAATGTCCAGTGGTAGATCAGAGGACATGCATATGGCACTTGCATATTCTGCACAAAAATATTTGATGGTTTCTAGGCAACATTGCTTTGCTGATTCCAATCGGATGATGCACTTGTCATCTTGAGCATTTGAGATAGGAAGAAGGGTAATTAAAGGCGGTCCACTTGTACAAATATTCTGTTCATGAGGGAAATGGTACAAAATATTTGCCGAGGGGACTGCAGACCGTGGGCCTACTATTGCCCGAGACCGAAGGTCGAGGGCAATAGTAGGACCACGGTCTGCAGTCACCGGGGGCAAATATTGTTACCATTGCCCGAATACAGAGCAGTAAATATGTTTTTTAAAAATAAAATAGTGTTATAGGACTACTCACCTAACTCACGTCATGAATTTGAGCGAGTCCAAAAGCACCCATCAAAATCGACTATTGACGGGCCTGTCCAAAAGCTCCATCAAAAGACTATTGACCGGTTGACCCGTTATTTGGGTGAAAAGATAAAACTATTTTATGTCACGTGATACCGTGTCCACCATAAAAAATGTCTGGAATATTTTCATGCGTTATATAATTTGTAAAAGGTTTCAATACGGGGGTCAAAAGGTGTTAACCTTCTTCTTCTGGTCTAAAATAAAGTTATAGTTTCTCTATAAGAAAGTTTTTAATACGGCATTACGGGGCTCTGAACCCGATGGTCTAGAAACTCGAGCACCCACATAACACCGTGGTGGTGCAATGGTTACAAATATTGATGGCCTATATGCCATAAAAAAATATATCACACGAGGACAAATATTTGATTGCATGAGTGAATCGAGTATAATATTAACTGACTATGAGTGTGATGTTAAAAATTGATCACGATTTGGGAAAGATGGATTGTTTCCATTTCACGAGCCGCAGGCCCCGCGACTACTGAAAGAACAATCCCTCTTTCCCGAGTGATCATATTTTACCATCACACGAATAAAGGCAGTTAATATTGTTCTATAACTCATTAAACCCCCCCCCCCCCATACAATAGATCTGGTCATTTAAGAATTAATAATATAGCATTCTAGCCTAGGCCTGGATCTACAGGGCCAGGCCTATGAAAAGATTACAAGTTCTATGATTTTTCAAGGAAAGCAAAGCGACTTACCTTTGTAGACCAAAAACGAGGTGATATTTCCAGGCTTCAAGTAGAGTTCCAAAGTTCAAATAATCAAAGTTCCCTAATCCAGTTTAATCCAAAATCCCGATATAAAATTTCAACATAACCATGTAACGCCAACATCAAATCTTTTCTTTCTCCAACAGTATATATTTCAAAAGCAGCCTCCAAATGTCAAAAAGTTCATTAAGCAACTGTATAATACAGTAATATTCCTGCCAGGTTTTGACAATCAACTATATGTGTGCATTGCACAACACAATTGTGAAAAATTGACGTCCGCGGCTCTTGTGGATTTAACACCCCAAATTTAAATTCTGCCAACGATGGTTGGTGAATGGTAAGGGGTCACTTATGATGCTCATCTTGCCTGTTGAAGTGTCCAATAGATCTCCATCAGGTTTGACATCAGGTTAGAGCCTTGCAGGAATTTTCCTGAATTTGCCGTAGACTCGGTAGCCAGCTTAGTGTTGGCTGTGCTTGTCCTGGAATATCCGTTTGAAGGTGTAGGCTACTCACGTGCACCGACGGCATTTACTTTAAAATTTGTCTTTTCTGTCTAAGCTCCTGACCTCTCACGCCTTTTACCATCACTCGTCTTACTATAAGCATTTATCTCCTGGCTCATCCTATGGTGGCCCACTCACCGACATAATGTCACTATTCTCAAGCCCCTTTCTGTCCAGTAGGGTGACACAGGTTTGCGCGGCAAACATGGTTGGTGTAGATCTTAGAACATTCTGCGCTGGTAGAAATAACTTTCATTTTCTTGGGAGGGTATTCCTGGCCACCTGGCCCATTGTAATATACACGGCTCATCTCCATGTTGGTGCTTTTCCCTTGGTGTTTGCCAAAAAGATGGACAACCTGGATGCAACGTGGGCTGTATTTCAGAATGATTCAACTGGACCTTGCTTATTCACCCTGGAACTGCATACTCCTACCTCCCACTCTTCACATCGTCGTTCCGTCGCGATTATTCTTGTCAGTTGATCGCGGCGCTTTATTAAGTTGATCCCTCGCCGTCCACTTCTACACTAAAATCTGCTGGCGTCATTGAACGAAGATTTTCTTGCCCGCGAATGCCTACAAACATCATCATGTCAATGTAACACTTTGTTCTGAATCCTCTAATGATTATCCTGTCAGTAACAGGAGATCATTGGATTAGAGAACAATCTGCCTGTGAGATGCACTCTTGTGCTTCACATACCTAAGACCTTCCTTCTTCAACTTAAAACTAAACTGCCTTGAAGACTTTATTACCACTTTTCTGCAAGTCTGGTGTCTTTAACCAAATCCCACCCATGAATAGCTTGAAAGTGGCATTGCAGTCTGAATCTTATACTTTGCATTGATTTCTTTGAATACAACGTTTCCGTCCATTTTGCGAAGCTCCGCGTAGCATTTGCTCAAGTACGCATCCAGATCACCAGCAACCGATATAAGCCTCTACTTATCCGCTGCTCCCTGGCACAGCATAGTCGTTACAGAATCTTGACAGCGTATTTAATTTGACGCTTTGTGTTTTTTGAATCGGGCCTCGTCAATTAAATCCACAAGATCTGATTCATTTACTAGCGCAAATCGAGGAGTCGCTTCAGTGTACGCCATGTTATCGTCTGCAAGGAAAACTTTTTTCATCATCGTATTCACTGCTCGGATTGGCCAGTCCATAAAAACATTTTTTTTGTTGGCCCCCCTATAATCGTTGTACAGTCGTAGCAAACGGGAGATGAAAATACGAAATTACGCGCTAACACACTCTCATCAACTTCGTTTTGTCGCTCATACTGTACATACGCATGGCATGTTTTAACGTAATCGTGCGGTGGAAATAGAGGACATATGATAGTAAAACTATCACATATTTGGTAGACCATTAGAATGATGGTAACTCTATTGAATAGTCACGTGGCACAAATAAACCATTAAATACTAGAGATCTATGTATGATTTAGATAATAACAACTCTTGCAATGGCTAAAATCGATAGCGTCAGAGTTATATAAAAACGCAAACCAAGACTATGAGTTTGTGGGTTTTCGAGTATCCGTCCACAGCAAAGTTTTTGCGATTATAATCCACGTTCGCGCTGTCCGTCAATTTTCTCCCCCCCCCCCCTTCTAGCCCTATATTGTTATGGCAGTAATTCGCCAGAGGTTATAATAGAGAGCAGAGAAGCAAATATCATAGGGACTTGTTTAAGGAATTCGTTTACCCCAACTACCTATAGACTACCTATCGCAGTTGATGTAGAGGGTAACACATAAAACTAACCAAAGGGGTTAAAAACCCTTTTCTGTATATGGGAGGTAAACGTAATTCCTTATAATAAGGCCCTTATGATATTCAGCTCCTGCCCTATTTCCTGAGTGTTTTGCCAATTGGGAAGATAAATTGGAAGTGCGATAATAGCTGAGAGTTAGAGGATTTTGTGTGTTTCCTCTAGGGATTGCCGTGGTGATGGTGATGGTCAGACCATTTGGAGCTCATCTAAAATTGATTAGCTTCCACTTGCAAGCAGTCTCTGTTTCTTCACAACAAGCGTACAAATTACAGCGACAGTACAATGGAAGAGGACGAATGTGCATATTCACAATACCAATCTACAGAACAGGGTGCACCCATGTGGAGATTCGAAGCCAGTTTGGCTCAGAAAGAATTCAAGTATGCCCTCAAATTGTGTTACTGGATACCAAAAATGGGTGTTAAAGCGGTGTGACAATCGATATATAAACTGCTATAGGTTATAATTTTTGAAATAACTCCAGATTTCACAAAATGTTATTTATTTATTTATCATACCAAGTGCGTGTTAAAGCAATATTAGAACATTTTTAAGAGCGCCCCCAATTTTCAAAAAAATTAGATTTTTACCGGTTGCAATGATAACTGGCTAGTAAACTATACCTGTGAAGGGTTAAGCGCGAAAATGTCTGTGTGTCACAAACGAAGGATTTTGTAATTAGAATCAATTATTATCGGGGATCCCGATATAAATCACGGCTGCTGGAACGGCCTTCAATGGAAACGCATGGAAATGCGCCAAGTAGCTCCATTAGTGTACTACGCTAGTCCACGTAGTTGTTTTAATAGTTAGGACAAGTCAAGTTAGAGGTTATCTCTCGAGGTGGACTATTTCAATCATGGACGGACATCCGGGACGGACATGAACGCGTAGCATTTCCAGCTCTGCTGTTAAGGTCCAAGTCTGGGGTCCCAATTCTAATTACAAAATCGCTATTTGGTGATAAATACGCATTTCTTCGCATTCTCGTTCGCAGGTATAGTTTTCCTAGACAAGTTACCAACGTAAACTGTGCCCAAAAGTGGGGGCGCTCTTCAAAAAATGTGCCATCATTGCTTTAAAGCTGTTCTAATTTTGCTTGATTGGAGATACCTCAAGATGTATAACAAAAATGTTGTCTTATTTTAGTTATACTACCAAGTGCGTGTTAAAGCGGTTCTAAAGTTGCTTTTATGAGATAACCTCCTGATTTATAACACAATGGTATTTCTCTTTTGTATTTATAATACATTGTAAACAGTGGGTTTAAGCGGTGGGAATCGCTCTATAAAAAGTTTCTAGGTTATTATTCTGGATTTGAGATACTCAGATTTTATAACAAAATGGTATTTATTTTTTATTACACCTGCGTGTTAAAGCCGGTTCATTAATTTTGCTTTATAGTACCTCCAGATATATAACATAATGGTATTCTTTTTATTTCTACTACCAGTGCAACTGTTAAAAATGTTCATTAAAATAACAGCAGTGTTGACTGGCAGCTGGGGACTCACAACAGTTAAAATCCATTTTTTTACAGTTTTGTCGTTTTCGAGTCCTTTTTACAGTTATTTGCACGTTTTGAGTCCTGGCTAACAGTCAAAACGCTGGTATTTTAAAGATGTTTTTAAAAATTTTAATTATTAAATAAGTTTAGAAATAATAGTAAAACCATGTCTGTAGGTTATAATTTTACTTTATTGAGATACCTAAGATTTACAACAAAATGGTATTTCTTTATGATATGCAACTGCTGTGGTAAAGCGTTGGAATATCGCTACATGAAAGGTCTTTTTACTGTCAGCCTTTGTTTAGAATCTTTAATTGCAAAATGCTAACAAATAAAAAAATGATGTGTAAAATTAGGATTTAAATATTATGTTATCATTTAGCACTGTATTGTCGGCCAATAATACATGACCTTTCCTCTCAAATTAGACCATTTCCTGGGCATTTGAATTTTTAGTGCATTGAAAACAGATCAAAGGTATGCTTAAAATTATTTCTGTGGGTGAAACATTTCTGATCCATCTCATTATTGTTATCAAAAATTGGGCTAATATTCGACTTTTCTAATATTGACTACTTGCGGCAGCCATATTGCCACCACTTGATTTGAAACATTAGAGCAAAAACACGAATACAAAAAAGGATTGGGAGAGCTAACCATTTTATGTGCTTATTGGTATTACTTAGCTGTAGGACTTCTTTAAATTTGACCAATTTTGGCAGCCATCTTGGAATCTCGATAGAATGTTTTTACTGATCCCCAAAATGCTTTAGGACCTTAAAAAGCACCTAAAATTTTGTGTGGTGAAGTTCTGTGGGAGGGTGCCACGGGGGTGTACCACTAATGCACAAGTATACATGAAAGAAAGCGAGATCAAGTGTCTTGCCAAGAGCACAACACGTTGACCGCGGCGGGGATCGAACCCACAAATCTTATGTGATAAGACGGCCTTACAATCCCTTGCACACATGTTCTCTCATCATGTAGAATCACGCCTGCATATGTAAAATTGCAGCCAGTTCTGATAAGAGTAACCCCTATAGACCGTATTCAATAGCCAGCCATGGTTGGTGGACAAGATAGAAGCATTCCAGGACTACAATACATTCACCTGTCATGATCCCTGGCAATCGACTAAGAGGGTGTCGAGTGCCAATGGTAAAACGTCTTTCCATACGGAATAATAGCAATATCATCATAGTGCGCCAGTTCACACTCAATAGAAAAAACGTTTTACACCAATTTGGCACTCGCCAGTGGGGTAACATGGATCGAGTGAAGCTTAATGTTAGTGTCCTGGATGTATGCATCTTGTCCACCAAACATGTCTGGTGGCTGACGTTAATATATTAAATACGGCCTATAAGGAAAACCCGCCTGTCACAAGATGTCCTAGAACCCTGGGAATCATTGGAAAGCAGTGACTGAGCACTGCAGACTTAACCGAGGCTAAAAAGCATAAATGATTATCAAGGTAATTTTTTAATAACAAGATTTCGGGATTTGCGCAAATAAAAAAACCCTTTTTTTGTTTTTTTTTTTGTATTCAATGCACCTATTTCATTCACGAGTGCGTCGGCGTTAAGTACATGGGTCGTCTTGTACGAGATGACTCACACTACCTCCAGGAATAAACTTAAGAGTCTGATGAACACAATGGGAACATTTCTCTAACTTACATTCGCGTGGGCTATTTGACTATTTTAATAAAATTTATTGCATCCTAGTCACATGCTCATTAGTACAATATATATTGCAATTTTGGCAACCTTATGAATTACAATATTATCTCTACTCTGCGCTACAATCCTGTATTGCTTTTTTCTCCTTTTGTGCGATTTTCTTCAAATTCTATATTCTTTCATCTGTGACATATCGCATATAGTTGTACTGGAACCTAATATTTAATCATACAACGCACAAAAACTGTGCACCCACGTTCAGAGGCATGCAAAGGAGTCTCGGGCAACTCCCTCTATTGATATCATATACGTGGGTGTCCGTTTGAATACACCTGCTTTAACGAGGTTTTGAGTATAAATATTAAAAGGCCAGACGGATGTTAAACGGACCAACAGCCTTATACTCCATGTAGCATTACTCCAGCACGAAAAGTTTCGCGCGATGAAACGAAAGTCATAACTTACCAATTTTAAAAGTTCTGCTGTGCAGTAATCCCTGTATTTTGCACGTGTCAACCCCCGTGGGGACACTGTATAACTCGAATAACCACCGGGCTACAGGGGGTCGAAAGTAACCCCCCCCCAAAAAAACGAGGGGGGGGGTTCTCCACCAGGAGGTGCCGCCAAGATGGGGCTCAATTCAGTCTTCTGGCATGAATGACACCATGTTTCATGTCAATTTTGGTAACGAGATGGCGTTAACTTTTTTTAATCTTTTCTCAATTTGTTGGGACCAATTTCCTCAATTTGGAGCCAGAATTTTCCAAAACGCGCAATAACAATTATCGTTAAAGAAATATTAGCACATTTTTGGGAAGGAGCGCCCAATTTTCAGAAAATTTTAGGTTTTTACACGGTGCATGGTAATGGTTAGTAAACTATACCTGTGAATGTTAAGCTTACAATGTCTATAGGTGCAAACGAAGGAATGTTGTAACTAGAAATAATTATATTCGGGATCCCCGATAATAATTTCAACGGCTGCTGAAACTGCCTTCCAATATGAAATTTTTTTTTTTTTTTTTAGCCGGAAAATAGCGCCATGTACGTATCTACGTCCATCTTTAGTTGTTTTTATTGGTTCAGGCAAGTCAAGTTAGAGGTCATTTTCCTTGAGGTGGACTACGTCATCATGGACGGTACAAAAATTAGCATTTCAGCTCTTGCCGTTAAAGTTACCAATATAGGATTCCACCGCGGCGTCTACGTTTCATTGTCCGGGGTTATTTTTATCCTCTTCCTGGCACTGTTGCTGCCACTTTCTGCCCTCTGTCCGAGCTGGTGATCTCACGTAACATCCGTGCCTAGCCCATGACTCTCGTGGTTAGGGTTTTCGTATCCTCTTCTCCGTTCCGTTGGATTGGTTCCAGACGCTTTGTTGTGATAATGCGGGGTTGATGTGATTATTGCTGTGCAGTTTGCGCTGGACGCCGTGACTCTGTACGTTGTAAGGATCGAGGGAGGGCGAGGATAGATTGGGAGTGGCGGGGAGAGGGGGGATGAGTGGGGGGGGAAGGGTCCAGTCTTTCCCGAATCTTACCGCGGCCCCTTGTTCGTAGTCTCTATATTTCATCCCTTGACCCTGCCTCGAATCCTGCTTTTTATGCCCTCCTATTTCTTTGTATTGTTGCTCGTCCGTATCATTTTCCACCGCTCTTTTCCCAGCGTTGCCAAGCCACTTGTCGTTCTATCTATCCCCTCTTCGGATTTTTCTTCCTACTTCGCTTCGCCGTCTTTCGTTCCTCCCCTTCCATGCTCGGCATTACGGTTCTCCTTCTCGAATCCCTTCAGACCTTCCTTTTTACTCTCCAGTTGCCTTGTTTTCTTGTCTTTCTGGTTTACATGCGTTATTTCCCTTCACTTACTATCTCTTCGCGTCTTTATTTTCCTCCCCTTTTTCGTTTGTTTCTTGATCGTCCCCCACTTTTTTCACATCTTCTTTGCTTGCCCTTCCCTTTTTCCCTCCGTCGTTTCCTTGACTCTTTCTTTGTGTTTTCTGGCTCCCACCATTCTTTTTTCGTTCTCACCTTTATTCATTCTTCGTCTTACTCTCCTATTTCTCCTGCCTCGGCCTTGTCAGCCCCTCCCCAATTCCTAATTACAAAAATCGCTCATTTTAGAAATACGCATTTTTTAGCATCTCGGTCGCAGTGTAGTTTTGTAGACAATATCCAACTAGCTGTGCAAAAATATCAAATTTTGAAACAAAACAAAAAAAATTGAGGCGCTCTTCCAAAAATGTGCTAATATGCTTTAAATTGGCCCCAAATCTACATTTTCCCGAAAATTGTTGTCGCTCTGGGTAGTACTACTTCCCAACTCTCGGAGGCACATCCCTACCCAACCAAACTTGAACCCCCCTTAATCTTTTGGTACGAAATCATAAACGGTCCACGAGACAAGACCTGTTCAAATGAATACCCTACCAGACCTAGCAGAAATCATCTAAGACAAACAGAATACGAGCCCCACAAATTAGTTTAATTCGCAATTTTCTGAGCGACATAAATAGTGTTTTGTCCTTCATTATAAACTTTCTTCTGATATCAAAATCTTAACTTGAATGAACCCAACCTTTTAATTAATTCTTACGAACTTATAGTTAATTGGCACGACCGTGTTTGATGCATCCATAAACTGTTCGAAAACTGATATAATTTGATAATGCATCATGCCGTCCAACAAAATCTGCTGTCATATTCAGGTCATATTGTAGCGATGTCCGTATATTCCATATCTACCGATCATGTATACTCTTAAACAAAAAGGTGCAAATTCCTAATGCTTTTATTCAAAAGGATATCAGCCTCATGTTGAGTAAATCTAGTCACTTTTGAGTAAACCTTAGGCATTGCTGGGTAAAATACCTCACTCCGTTTTAATTGCGCAATGTTGACTCAACTTGATTTTTCTCAACATAAGGGATTGTCCTTTTTAAACTCGACCTTTTTAGTGTACACGTTTCTGGTATTGAGTCATTATTTTGATTTTGCCTGATAATTATTTTGTCTAACAAATTCAATATGTAAAAGGGATACCTGTCTTACAAAACATGTGGTGTAGCAACTCAGACTAAGGGACCAATTCAACCAAAATAACTCTTATCTGGGAAACCTTTAAGCGCAACATCAAAAATGTGTGTCAAGATATAACATATAGGACACCATTTAAACAGTATATACCAATATTTTTGTTATGGTAACTAACTTTTTTTACAGCCATATTGGAGCTCACTTCACCATACAAAGCAGACTCTATCGTCAGTTGAATGGAAAAGCTTCATAACAGGTCAAGATAACGTGTCCCACGTTCAAGGACTCCTTATAGCTAAAGTTAACGACTTTCTTTTTAAACCCATCTAACCTTTCTGTAATTAATATACCATTCACGCCATTTATTGCGCATCGAGTGTTGTCCAGGTTACGGAAGGATACAGATAATTTAAGGCGTTTGTCAAAATTTTGGAACGTATGTCTGGAATAGTTTTTGTGATTATTTTTGTTTTTCTTTTCATTATAAAACATTAATTAACAATGAGTCAACATTGAAGGTGGGTAATATATCATATCGAATCTGTATTCATGTCACTTCATAACACTTAACTGCATAATGGGTTTGCACTTCCTTAGTGCATAACGGGGGGGTGGGTCCTAGGACCCCCCTAATATATAACCACTTTCCTACAGGATTTTTTAGATGAAATCCACCACATGTTAGAAGGCTTCAAAGACATCACCAATAAAAAATAAAACTGAAGAAAGTTGTTCAGTAAGAAAATAGGGCAAACATTGAAGTTTAATTTCTGCGTCAAAATGTTGCGAAAAGACCTAATTTGTTATTCTTTTCTTCTGCATTTTCTTCTACGGCGACGTGATTCACCTATAGACTTTTGCTGATTGCCTTAATGGTGAATGTGAGACCTAAATATTTAACATATTCGCCCAAATAGAAATGTCTTGTGCCATTTTAATATTTTTTGTAGGTTTACTTGTATAATTTCCATAGGTTCCCTACAGTAAACCGCTATACATGTATATAAATAATTATGACACCATTGGCCTAATATACTTGTGCAAGATTTTTTTTTTATTAATTTATTTACTTTGTTTATGTCACTAGGTGATGCATTATGAGTTATCAGAATCGCACAGTACCTCTATTAAGATTTTTTAAATTTTTGTCATGGCACCTTCCGTTAGCATAACAGGTGGGGGAGGGGGCATCCTAGGGACCCATGCTACTTAAACGCAAAAACGACGCGTTTGGATTGAATTTTTTTTGCAACCAATGCAAGCGCAACTCCAAAAGTTTAACAACTACAAAAATATAAACCCAATATATTGCAGCGTTTAAAAAACGCCAGCCGAAAAACAAAAATGGGTTCCTAGACCCCCCCCCCACCCCCATGCAGTTAAGAAAAGTGTTAAAGGGACAAGCCATGAAAAGGAACCCTTACTCCTGAAATCACTTCCTTCCTCACGAGTTTTGAAAACAATTTGGAGTTTACATTCGTAAAAACAGTAAAAAAACAGGAAGATTTCCGGGGAGGTGGCAGTTTGTGGCAATTTCTCTGGAACAGAAACGCAAGGTGTTCACATCCCTGACAGAATTTACATGGTATCTAGCATGTTTTTTGCCGACACAAGTCAAAAGCAATAAAATTAGACCGGGATTCAGGCATTGTACTTTAGGAGGCTTGTAGTCGATTTGATCTGGCAATGAAAGATGGATTAGCCCCGGGATTAATACATATACAATAGCAATTGTCTGGGAGCTGATGACACATGCTTTTTCAAGTTTTGGTCATGCTGGCAGTATGTCAGCATCCCTTGTTTTTTCCCAGGAATTGCCACAACTGCCACCTCCTCCCCTGGAACTTCTTCCTGTTTTTAGTGTAAAGATCCAAATTGTTTTCAAACACTGAAGTGATTTCAGTAAGGGTCCTTTTTCATTATGTCACTTTTTTTTTTTTCATGATGCCATTATGTCCCTTTAATAAAAAATGTTTTCGCGACCGTATTTTATTCATTCTGATAGGTTGTATCCAGAAAAAAAAATCAATTCCAATTTTACCTGGCATGGAGTGGATTAAAGTTCAAAATGTTTTGCATGATCCCTCACAGATTTGAAGTTGTAAAGCACCAAAAATGGTGTTCATACCGACCAACTTAATCTAGCATAAACATTAATGGAGCTAACTCAAAAGGGTAACATCAAAATTTCAACATTTAATTTTAAATTATTTATATCACAATTGAAGCTTTTACTACCTGTTAAAATGTTCTTAAAAAACGTCGTTTTAAACTACCAGCTGTTGACTCGAAACGGGTGGCAAAATAACTGTAAAAAACGTTCGTTTTAATAGTCACCCGGGACTCGAAAACGTGCAAACGACTGTAAAAAAACGTCGTTTTTTTAGCCCAAGCTGCCAGTGAAAACGACGTTTTAAAATGAACATTTTTTTAACGTTTATAATGCAACTTCATAATTCTTCGCTTATCTCCTTGAATTTACTTGTTAATCTGAAAGGTTGTTTAAGGATATCGCCTTTTTGGGCTTAAACATGTAAATCTGCAAGTCTATAAATAAGCCCATTCCATTTGAAAAATGCCTTAATATGAATTAAAAACATTGTATAAACCCCTTTACCCAAAATCTATTTTTTAATTCCAAAGAGTTATTTTAAATCCTAAGATGGTTTTTGGGTCCTTACTATCAGTCCGCTCAGACTTAAATAAAGAAAGATGAATCCAAAAGTTAAGATATTTCTATTCCACACTTTATCTCCGCTTTTTTCCGATTTTAGTATCAACAGAGCCCCTTGCAAAAATGCAAACAAATGAAACCATATCCTCCATATCGACAAATACATGCACGAAGTGACACGGATAGGTAATCAAACTATACAAATGTTTTTAAACTAACAACGTTGTCTCACCATCAGAACTTTGTTAACAAAAAAAAATTGCTCGTTAACAAAACAACTCTAAAATTACAAGGATTTAAAATAAATCCCGAAAGAGTTGGTGATTAAGGACCAATCATTTTTAGATTTTAATTAAATCTTATAAAGTGTACGTATAAGGCATACGCTCGCATTTGTTGCTACCGATGCTCAGTATATAGCAGGTAGCAGAATCTCTGTGATGCAGTCCTTATTTAAAGGAGATCGTTCATTGGCCACTTACACGGGGTTGACACCTGTGGTAGTTTAGTAATGGACCCTCTATCAGTGCAAGGTAGTTAGTGGTCTCAAAAAAACTTTTAAACCTACTCCCAATTGTTGAAAAGTTCATATTGGCCCCGTCTAGACTCCCAAATGTATAGTTTTGTACCACTTATTGAACCATTTGGTTTTTTTGGTTTAATTACTGAATAATAAATTCAAATTTAAAAAAAAAACTTGCAAATTATTGCCTGAGGAAAGAGGACTCCTAAAATTAATAGTTTTGTTTATGGTATGTTTACTTATCGAGATAAAGGGCAAAGAAGCTCCAATGCCAATTTGGATTAATGGTTGCCCTGTGGCCTATTTTGTCACCTACATGTCACATAACAACAATTGCAATTGCAGATGCTAAACTAATCTTATTTTGAACACTTAGTTAGATGAACTTTATCTGTTTTATTATTATTTTTTATAACCAAAATTGGACGAACTTCTGGATTTTGACCCCTGTACAAATGGAAAATTGACTTTTTTATATGAGAATTTTTATAGCCCACTTTACCCTATAACTCCAAAACCAATGGTCATAGATGGTACAAACTATACATCTTTGGATCCTTAAGGCTTAGACAGTCAATACAATCTTACAATCTTTTCGACATGTTTTTGAACCTATTAAAAGGTTGACCCCTGGGTAACCTTAAATTGGCCATATTGAAACAGTGACATCAACAATTTGAGACCACTACTAAAGCTTAGATGTAGTGGGGCATTAGATGATGTTTGAACCTGGTTCCCCGTGCTCCCGCTCTACATATGGAAACTCAACAATTCCAACAACCCTTATAAAATTATAGTCAAGTAATCACGTTCACTTGGAGCAACCCTCCTTTTTGCGAACAAGGCTATGGGCCTACATCGTCCTTTGCGTCTATGGAAGTTCTTGTGCATTGTTTACTTAACATTGGAAAATGGAGCTCTATAGAGATACCAACTCTAAAGTGGAATAATAACAGAGCTGTACCCCAAAATAAACGGTTCTCATCTATCTCTAGATAAAGTCTCCTCTGGAGATCGGGGCTGGAGATAAGGAACCTTAGCCCGAGAAAAGCCTTTTGATTCCCGATAAGGACCGTTTACTTAGGTCCCATCTTAATTTTATCATGAGATAGGCTTCCTTATCAGGAGATAGGGGTCTTTATCCTGAGATACGCTTTGTTATCGCTCTAACAAAAGTTCCGTTGTTTTTGGGTTCAAGATATTGTTGTATCTCCAATTAACGAGCGTTATTTTGGGGGGGGGGAGATATACCTCCCTTATCCAGTTAATCAAGAACTGAGGTGAAAGTAGTACACCTGAGCTTCCATATGCATCTGTCACTGGCACGGACCAAGCCTAAACCATGAGAGAATATAGGACTCGTCCCTCGTGGAATATCACAGTCTACAGATGCCATTGTCTTGCATATTGTTTTGGATGGTCACTTCTTGCATGTCTTGTAAGACACCAGCTCTTCACATGTAGTTTCGAACATCACCTTATTAAAATCATAACTGTTATCTCAAAATGACATCATGTGATCTTGTCATCGCCATGTCATCTCACACGTTTTGTCAGATTCCGAGTCGGACGGATATGGGGAGCCCTAAATAATTCCATTATCATTGGAAACTTCCAAATCAACAGTTTAATTGTGGTCAGTACATTAGGGAGAACTGATGACCTTCGGGATTTCCTCACGGCCAGTTCCTCCACATCGGCCAAACATTGTCGACAACATCGTCGTGCTTTTCCCAGTAAGGTAGATCTTCGTTGTCATGATGAGTGTTTTCTTTCAAGTGGAACTCATGCCGTTGTGTTCTGGACAACGGTAATTAACAGGGTCTTCCTTAGGATCTCCCGGGTATCTATGACGCGACTTCTAGTTCTTACACTTAACTCTGCATAAGGGTTTGCCTTCCTTAGTGGCATAACGGGGGGGGGGGTCTAGGGACCCCCCTAATTCATAACCACTTTCCTAAGGGATTTTTTAGATGAAATCCACCACATGTTAGAAGGCTTCAAAGACATCAACAATAAAAAATAAAACTGAAGAAAGTTGTTCAGTAAGAAAATAGGGGCAAACATTGAAGTTTAATTTCTGCGTCAAAATGTTGCGAAAAGACCTAATTTGTTATTCTTTTCTTCTGCATTTTCTTCTACGGCGACGTGATTCACCTATAGACTTTTGCTGATTGCCTTAATGGTGAATGTGAGACCTAAATATTTAACATATTCGCCCAAATAGAAATGTCTTGTGCCATTTTAATATTTTTTGTAGGTTTACTTGTATAATTTCCATAGGTTCCCTACAGTAAACCGCTATACATGTATATAAATAATTATGACACCATTGGCCTAATATACTTGTGCAAGATTTTTTTTTTATTAATTTATTTACTTTGTTTATGTCACTAGGTGATGCATTATGAGTTATCAGAATCGCACAGTACCTCTATTAAGATTTTTTAAATTTTTGTCATGGCACCTTCCGTTAGCATAACAGGTGGGGGAGGGGGCATCCTAGGGACCCATGCTACTTAAACGCAAAAACGACGCGTTTGGATTGAATTTTTTTTGCAACCAATGCAAGCGCAACTCCAAAAGTTTAACAACTACAAAAATATAAACCCAATATATTGCAGCGTTTAAAAAACGCCAGCCGAAAAACAAAAATGGGTTCCTAGACCCCCCCCCCACCCCCATGCAGTTAAGAAAAGTGTTAAAGGGACAAGCCATGAAAAGGAACCCTTACTCCTGAAATCACTTCCTTCCTCACGAGTTTTGAAAACAATTTGGAGTTTACATTCGTAAAAACAGTAAAAAAACAGGAAGATTTCCGGGGAGGTGGCAGTTTGTGGCAATTTCTCTGGAACAGAAACGCAAGGTGTTCACATCCCTGACAGAATTTACATGGTATCTAGCATGTTTTTTGCCGACACAAGTCAAAAGCAATAAAATTAGACCGGGATTCAGGCATTGTACTTTAGGAGGCTTGTAGTCGATTTGATCTGGCAATGAAAGATGGATTAGCCCCGGGATTAATACATATACAATAGCAATTGTCTGGGAGCTGATGACACATGCTTTTTCAAGTTTTGGTCATGCTGGCAGTATGTCAGCATCCCTTGTTTTTTCCCAGGAATTGCCACAACTGCCACCTCCTCCCCTGGAACTTCTTCCTGTTTTTAGTGTAAAGATCCAAATTGTTTTCAAACACTGAAGTGATTTCAGTAAGGGTCCTTTTTCATTATGTCACTTTTTTTTTTTTCATGATGCCATTATGTCCCTTTAATAAAAAATGTTTTCGCGACCGTATTTTATTCATTCTGATAGGTTGTATCCAGAAAAAAAAATCAATTCCAATTTTACCTGGCATGGAGTGGATTAAAGTTCAAAATGTTTTGCATGATCCCTCACAGATTTGAAGTTGTAAAGCACCAAAAATGGTGTTCATACCGACCAACTTAATCTAGCATAAACATTAATGGAGCTAACTCAAAAGGGTAACATCAAAATTTCAACATTTAATTTTAAATTATTTATATCACAATTGAAGCTTTTACTACCTGTTAAAATGTTCTTAAAAAACGTCGTTTTAAACTACCAGCTGTTGACTCGAAACGGGTGGCAAAATAACTGTAAAAAACGTTCGTTTTAATAGTCACCCGGGACTCGAAACGTGCAAACGACTGTAAAAAAAACGTCGTTTTTTTAGCCCAAGCTGCCAGTGAAAACGACGTTTTAAAATGAACATTTTTTTAACGTTTATAATGCAACTTCATAATTCTTCGCTTATCTCCTTGAATTTACTTGTTAATCTGAAAGGTTGTTTAAGGATATCGCCTTTTTGGGCTTAAACATGTAAATCTGCAAGTCTATAAATAAGCCCATTCCATTTGAAAAATGCCTTAATATGAATTAAAAACATTGTATAAACCCCTTTACCCAAAATCTATTTTTTAATTCCAAAGAGTTATTTTAAATCCTAAGATGGTTTTTGGGTCCTTACTATCAGTCCGCTCAGACTTAAATAAAGAAAGATGAATCCAAAAGTTAAGATATTTCTATTCCACACTTTATCTCCGCTTTTTTCCGATTTTAGTATCAACAGAGCCCCTTGCAAAAATGCAAACAAATGAAACCATATCCTCCATATCGACAAATACATGCACGAAGTGACACGGATAGGTAATCAAACTATACAAATGTTTTTAAACTAACAACGTTGTCTCACCATCAGAACTTTGTTAACAAAAAAAAATTGCTCGTTAACAAAACAACTCTAAATTACAAGGATTTAAAATAAATCCCGAAAGAGTTGGTGATTAAGGACCAATCATTTTTAGATTTTAATTAAATCTTATAAAGTGTACGTATAAGGCATACGCTCGCATTTGTTGCTACCGATGCTCAGTATATAGCAGGTAGCAGAATCTCTGTGATGCAGTCCTTATTTAAAGGAGATCGTTCATTGGCCACTTACACGGGGTTGACACCTGTGGTAGTTTAGTAATGGACCCTCTATCAGTGCAAGGTAGTTAGTGGTCTCAAAAAAACTTTTAAACCTACTCCCAATTGTTGAAAAGTTCATATTGGCCCCGTCTAGACTCCCAAATGTATAGTTTTGTACCACTTATTGAACCATTTGGTTTTTTTGGTTTAATTACTGAATAATAAATTCAAATTTAAAAAAAAAACTTGCAAAATTATTGCCTGAGGAAAGAGGACTCCTAAAATTAATAGTTTTGTTTATGGTATGTTTACTTATCGAGATAAAGGGCAAAGAAGCTCCAATGCCAATTTGGATTAATGGTTGCCCTGTGGCCTATTTTGTCACCTACATGTCACATAACAACAATTGCAATTGCAGATGCTAAACTAATCTTATTTTGAACACTTAGTTAGATGAACTTTATCTGTTTTATTATTATTTTTTATAACCAAAATTGGACGAACTTCTGGATTTTGACCCCTGTACAAATGGAAAATTGACTTTTTTATATGAGAATTTTTATAGCCCACTTTACCCTATAACTCCAAAACCAATGGTCATAGATGGTACAAACTATACATCTTTGGATCCTTAAGGCTTAGACAGTCAATACAATCTTACAATCTTTTCGACATGTTTTTGAACCTATTAAAAGGTTGACCCCTGGGTAACCTTAAATTGGCCATATTGAAACAGTGACATCAACAATTTGAGACCACTACTAAAGCTTAGATGTAGTGGGGCATTAGATGATGTTTGAACCTGGTTCCCCGTGCTCCCGCTCTACATATGGAAACTCAACAATTCCAACAACCCTTATAAAATTATAGTCAAGTAATCACGTTCACTTGGAGCAACCCTCCTTTTTGCGAACAAGGCTATGGGCCTACATCGTCCTTTGCGTCTATGGAAGTTCTTGTGCATTGTTTACTTAACATTGGAAAATGGAGCTCTATAGAGATACCAACTCTAAAGTGGAATAATAACAGAGCTGTACCCCAAAATAAACGGTTCTCATCTATCTCTAGATAAAGTCTCCTCTGGAGATCGGGGCTGGAGATAAGGAACCTTAGCCCGAGAAAAGCCTTTTGATTCCCGATAAGGACCGTTTACTTAGGTCCCATCTTAATTTTATCATGAGATAGGCTTCCTTATCAGGAGATAGGGGTCTTTATCCTGAGATACGCTTTGTTATCGCTCTAACAAAAGTTCCGTTGTTTTTGGGTTCAAGATATTGTTGTATCTCCAATTAACGAGCGTTATTTTGGGGGGGGGGAGATATACCTCCCTTATCCAGTTAATCAAGAACTGAGGTGAAAGTAGTACACCTGAGCTTCCATATGCATCTGTCACTGGCACGGACCAAGCCTAAACCATGAGAGAATATAGGACTCGTCCCTCGTGGAATATCACAGTCTACAGATGCCATTGTCTTGCATATTGTTTTGGATGGTCACTTCTTGCATGTCTTGTAAGACACCAGCTCTTCACATGTAGTTTCGAACATCACCTTATTAAAATCATAACTGTTATCTCAAAATGACATCATGTGATCTTGTCATCGCCATGTCATCTCACACGTTTTGTCAGATTCCGAGTCGGACGGATATGGGGAGCCCTAAATAATTCCATTATCATTGGAAACTTCCAAATCAACAGTTTAATTGTGGTCAGTACATTAGGGAGAACTGATGACCTTCGGGATTTCCTCACGGCCAGTTCCTCCACATCGGCCAAACATTGTCGACAACATCGTCGTGCTTTTCCCAGTAAGGTAGATCTTCGTTGTCATGATGAGTGTTTTCTTTCAAGTGGAACTCATGCCGTTGTGTTCTGGACAACGGTAATTAACAGGGTCTTCCTTAGGATCTCCCGGGTATCTATGACGCGACTTCTAGTTCTTTTCAAGTGTGCTCTGCTCAGTAATGACCGACGGTTCAGTCCGCGTGCATCTGTCTCTGAACCCAAAGCAGCAATCGTGCTTTCCTCTTTTAGGGTTCCTACAGCAGCGGATTGCTCTTTTTCTACGGCCACAGCTGCCGATTGCGCATCGTTGCTCGGAGGTTCTGTAATTGTCACGGACGGCGGAGGCGGAGGTTGGTCTTGCCAGGATGGCGGCTTTGGTCTTCTCGGTCTTTCTTGATTTGGGTAACTTTTTGTCTTTCGAAGTTTTTGTTTCACCGGATTCTTATGAATGTTGGTCTGTTCTAAAGGGTATTCGACAGATCCTTTCTGGTGATGTTTGCTAGTTTTTACGTGAAGAGTTTTATCTCCATGTGCTTTGGCATGTTGAGATGGTGTATGTCGACGTCTGTCAGGTCTTCTGTAGTTCAATTCACTGCGCGGTATTCTATCGGCGCATTTGGGATTGTAAAGTACCGGGCATGATGTTGAATACGCCTGTGATAAACTGGCTTCCGAAACCGGGATCTTTGGTGGGTTTCTATGATCACTGGTTTGCAGTCTTTCTAGGAAAACGTGTAATCCTGCGATATCGCACGGTGGGTAACTCATACGTTTATTTCTCTCAATACTATAATTGCACTTGCTATGTTGTTTTGGACGTCGTTTTACTTCTTTAAGATCGTTAATCTCGTTTTTCTTGACCTTTTCACTATTCATAGTGTCATTACTGTAAGGAACTATCGGTACAACCACACCACGCCTCCCTCGCTTTTCGGTACCAGCCTCCATTACCCGCCCATGCTCGGCATGATTCTCGGCAGGGTCTGGATCCTTTATAGGTTTCAGGCGTGCTTTCTTCATTCGCTCCTCTCGCAAAGGTTCTAGACGGTGAAATGGCCACCGTAACCATCCAGTTTTAGTTCTAGGTTGAGATCCTTTACAAAAGTAGGTTCCACTTTTGGAAGTTTTCTTGGGTTTCTCCGTAAGAAGGAAATATAGCTGCCCTCTTCTTCTAATCGAACACTCATGCCTTCCAGTGTTATGATGCGAAGGACGGTCACGTCAACGACACAAACTCACCGGTTGTCCCTCTGTGGAAATCAAGTAAAATACAAAAATGGTCAGGTTTACTGCATGGTGGTAGAAATAATTCACACTAAAATTAATGATCCTTAATTACACCCTTCACATTTTAGTCGGTGCCTTTTAAATGACCATCTCAAAATAAAAACACACCAATGGCGTACGGATATGCAGTTGCCACAAAAAGTATCTCGACAAGTTTTTCGAAAGTCCGATCATTTTGAAAGTTTCTGCAATACATTTTGTTGCCATGACCGTACTCTGTGAGGTAACACCTCGTAATGATTGTGCAAAAATGGCTGAGACGCCGCGACCGAACGACGCGAAACTCCTTCACCAAAAGTTAAAACTTGTGGAGTTTCCATTGGGTACTGCAGTATACTAATCGCGGCATAACCAATTACATTATGGACGTTCTATCCCAACCATTTGCACGCTTATTTACAAGCGAAGTGTTAAAGGTCCCAGGAAATGAGATGATAAACCGACTACAAAATCTTTCGGGGCAATCCATTCCAATAAACAGGGCCAAAAAAGAATACACTACCAGTGACATCATTGGTGAAACTATCTAATTGATTTTCAGTCAGTGTCATGAATAGATTCCACACCAGAAGCACATGCCATGCGAATTTTCTATCACTCTCTGAAAAACCAATAGTTTAGGCTAATGATGTCATCACCAACCCAAATATTGAATGCTTTCTCGCCCCTCCTTGTAGACTTGACACAAACCACACAGGCGCGTAACCAGACCTGAGCCTCCGAGGGGGCAAGACTCAAGAAGTTTCCCCATTTTTTTCCGGCTCGCTTCGCTCGCCGGGTAATCCCATATTTTTCCCCTTCTCCCCCTTCTTCTCGTCCCCATTTTCTAGCTTCTCCGTCCCCATTTTGGTTGTCCGGGGGGGCAGTCTGCCCCCCTGCCCCCCCGCTGGTTACGCCACTGAAACCACATCAATTCTATTTGCATTTCCTGGGACCTTTAAATAAAAGAGCATGGTCATATTTCTGAAAATTTTATAATTACTGTATCGGACTTTGGCGCAATACTGATCGAAAAACATTTCGAGATACTTTTGGGCAATTGTATAATTCAGAAGTTGTTCAATTCAGCATCGCATAAGTATTTACGGAGCTATTTTAATTCATCAGCCGGAATATACCAGTTTTAGTCGGAATATAGCAGATTTTAGCCAGTTGTTATTCGTCTTTTTGCTGCACCATCACGCTTTCTATGTGGTAAAGAAAGTGTATTCACGGGAGATAAAAAAAGTAAATAAAATCACAGCAGCAAAACCAAACAAATTTAAACAAACAAACACGTAAAAATACCTTTAATGTTTGATTTCGGTTCCAATCTTGGTGAGAAATCACATTAAAACTCCAATAATTATTTCTCATTCAACTTCCCGCAAAATACATATAAGCATTAATTCGCCCTAGGAAAAGTGACTCACAACTCTATTTCTGCGCTCACAACTAAACACAGTGCACGGCACACTCTCAGATTAGCGTCACGGTCTGAATTAGCTCAGGTTTCAAATTCAGTTTTCGGAGAAAGTAGTACCCCAAGTGAGGAAACAAAAAAAATGTTTTCATGCAACGGAATGCAAGGTAAGGAATTTTGTAGAAAGGCAAAACATAATAGAGCGATCAAATTCCGTCCTCTGAAACGGAAAGATATGACAAAGAAACATATTTTGATATCGGATTGTATTTTGTGTGTGTGAGCGGCCAAAAGCCCACAAAAATAACGATAAACGCTGCGGCGGCAAAATCATGCCCTGTTAGAAATAGCCGTGGCCAATAGCATACATAACTAAACGCTATTGTTTTCCTGTCGCTCCATTGTGAGGTGAGACTTTCTTCTAATTTTGACCTTGATTTTTCGTGGGTGAAAAATGTCTGAATGTTTCGGTTATAAAATTTCACGCTTGCGGGCAAATTGACGTGACGCGTGAGAATGGTAACAGACGGGGGTCCTCGTTTGAGGAATACCTCACTTGCGAATTGATTAGAAGGGTGAATAGGGGTATTGTGAAAGAATTGGCAAAATGAACATATTTGTGGATTGCTACCGAAAACAAAAATTTATGCACCACTGACACCCCGCTGACACCCTCGAATCTGAGATTTGGTATCAGCTATAGTGTTCTTAATTTCACCTGTATATTTTGGCTGGAACTACTTTCCAATGATGATACAAAGTTAGGGGTTATTTACGGTTATCGGAAAATATTAGCACAATAATCTATAGGCTACTGTATTTAATCTTCTCTGGCGCAATACTAAAATTACTGCTACGTTATTCACGATTCTTAACCTTTGGAGGCATGATGGTCTCTATATGAAACGAAATTTATGTTGTAAGCCGGTGAGTCACATTAATGATGAAAGATACCACTTTTACCACTGATGTCTCAAAGACCCGTTGGTGTATACAACTGAATACTGTTCATCTTAATTTTTTTTATCACCCCGTAGTTTAGTGTACATGGGAGTACCTTGTGAGGGGCACTCAGGGATACATGTTACGTACTATGTACTTTGTGCCCATAATCTATAATTCTAGTTACGAAAGAACACCAGTAAATGTATAATGTAAATTTGACATAAGTTACTTTACACCTTTAACGCCACCTTTACACAAAACTTCCAAGATTTATCAAAAAGATCTAGTATTCAATTGGAAACACATAATTGTTAATAACTGATATCGGGCATACTGCGCTGATTAGAAAACGACGTGATTGTGCTTGAATAGATTCAATCATTCAATTGAGCTGTGAATAGATGAATGGACGACTTGTCGGCGGGTCATCTACGCTGAATGAGTCCTGAATAGGGCTGTTTTTGTAAACCAATGATAAAAGCATACCACTGTACAAACTAAATCAAGGGGAAATCTTAATCTGTCTGATGGAGAAACATGTATCACAGAGCTCTCCGAGATTAATTATCATACCATGCAGACCAAACACACGTCGACGATGTGGCATTATAGTAGGGTTATAAATGAGAATCCCATTCTCGAAGTTTGGGGGAAAAGGTTTGAAGATGTTTTTTTTTTCTATAGTTTGAAACTTAGGGTGCTGAATCAGAATTTCTGGGTGCAATCTCTGGTAAACGCGGGACTAACCTTGTAAAATTAGGGGTAAAATTAGTAGGCCTACAAGGAGCGGGACAGGGAGGAATTTGAAATTAAGTCATTGTGTGTGCACCAATGTATTTGCCTCACTGTAAGCATTAAAGGTATAGTTTGTCTAGGTCGGACACTTAGTTAAACAGGTATAGGCCTTCGGCTCTATTAAAGGGGCATTTCGTGATCCACAGCCTCGTCCCCCGACTTACCTCAAAAAAGTTGAGATTTTTAAATCATCTGAACCGTCGGGCTAAGTATAGTATGTGTGCCCAATCTGACGTGCAAATTCAATCGTCTCTGCAAGAAATTCGCGATTTTGTATTTTCTGTCCGTAAACGGACATAAATTACTGTACAGTGGTCTATGGGAGATTGTGATACGAACATTTGCTCAAAACGCCAAAACGCAGAATCAACTGAAATTTTGGGAATAAGCTTTTATCAAGGATATCTAGCGAAACATGAACAAAACAGAAGTGTTTAGAATCATGAAATGCACCTTTAAAGTGACAGGAGGAGATTTTTTTGGATACGAATTTCTCTCAAATTTCACTGGATCGGTTGTAGACCACATACCCAGAACGTTTCGAAGGTTTATTGGACAAACAGGTGCAAAAGAAAACCGCAAACCTTGTTTTGAACTTGCCTGCTATCGTAACTAACAGTTCCCCATAGAAAACCATGCTTTGACTTTCTGTCGTGCACGACAGAAACTACTAAATAATCATCTTATTACATAAAGACGGCGTATTCGGCTTATTCACTTCAGGTGTGATCTAATACATTGATAAGCATTCCAAATATGTAAAAAACCGCGGTTCGAGAAAAATTGAGGGCGCTTCTTCCTGGAAATCTCCTCATGTCTCTTTAAGGTTCAAGGCCATCCTGGGGGACCTTGCCCAGCACTCAGATTTTGATGAAACTGGCGTCAAATTGTTCGTCTTGCCTTGTTTCACAATGCTTGGCATTTAGTTTCGTAATTAGTGGACAAAATGGAACAATTGGGTCTACACGCACGAGCTACAAGGTTCACCAAAATCTGACCTCAAAATTGCATAGAGTCGGAGCTGCCACTCAAAGAATTACTTTTCTGTTTCACTATGAGCAGAGCAATAATTTGACACCAGTCTGACACCAACAAAATCTGAGCATTACACATTTTTTAATATCTTTTTATAATCCTAAAAATGCGACAAATACATAGGTGTACTGACATTTAAACACAATTTGTTTTGATTTCAAATCCCTGTACTAATTTTTATCCCCTTATTTTACGAAGTTGAAGTTCACCACATTTCCCAGAGGTTAAACACAAAAAATTCCGATTCATCACCCTTAAAACTATAGAAAAACATCTTCAAACCTTCTTCCCCAAACTTCGAGAATAGGAATTTCATTTATAACCCTATCTATTATGATTTGAAAAAAGGTAAGCACAATTCGACTTTTTTCGCGAGATGCACGGGAAAGCGTTAATTCGCTTGCGGTTTCCAACTGGTGCAGACATCCATGAGCGACATTTTTCGCGGCCACCAAGTACGGCTGCGCGAATATCCCATTTTTTATTTTAGTATTTTCCTAAACGTATGTGATGAAAGTCAGAAAAACATTTGGCCCCTTTGCTATCTTTTTTAGGGGAAATTTAATATTGGTGAGTGTTTTCCCATTCAGTTGAGTCGTATATCGTGTAAATTGGGGAGCAAAATTATACTTTTTGAATCTCTTTTGGAAAACCATATTTTTAGTTTATATTCGTTATCAGCACAGATAATGTACAATTAAGTTTAAAGAAATTTTACGGCCAACTCCGTTTCCCTGTGGAAGACTCATCAATGATCAGACATGGTCGCAGCCTGGGGGTGCCCGTCTATACTCTCTCGGCAACCCCATAAAAGATTCACCGTTTTGTGATATTAAAAGTGCATTTCGCGATCTTTATAATTATCTTCTCACAATCAAAATGATAGAATGATATTTAGTAAATTATCAAAGGTGATTTTGACACAAAAATAAATTTTGGAAAGGTGTGAAATTTCACACTTTTAGAGTCGACCCGGAGGGGGATAATTTATACACTCAATTAAGTTTGGAGACGATGATCCGTGTAATCCACCCCTCCATTTTCTGTTTTGCTTATTGAGAATTTTCCATTTTGAATGAGAATTCAATCAATCAATCAATTTATTTCACTATGCAAGCAGCGATACAAAGTTTATGATGTATAAGTATACTAGCATAGCGGGTAAACCAAACAGAGCATAGCTCGAAATAATGGTCACCCAAAATACATAATGTAGCAAGTGAAATTTACATAAAACTTAAAAACGGCGAACAAAACAGGACTAGAGACACAAGATGGGACTAAGGTGCAGACAAGACAGGACAAAACAGGTGGGACATGGACACTGGCAGCCACTAGAAAATTTTGGGGAGGAAAAAGCAGTTAATAATGGGCAATGATATCAGCCTTATACTTTGATTTAAAAGAGTAAATAGATCTGGAGTCACGAATTGTTTTGGGGATAGAGTTCCATAATAAAGGACCTTGCGTTTTAATGGTGTTTCTTGCGAGGTCAGTGTGAAATACAGATGGTCTATAATTTTGAGATTGTCTTGTACCATACTCATGGATTGTATTTGTTTTGATGAAGTAATTGGAGAAAATTTCGGGTAATAAATTGTTTTTATATTTGTACATAAAAAGCGCAACTTGCAGTTTATGAATATCATGAACAGTGAGTGTTTTTAGATCAGCAAATAAAGGAGGGGTATGTGCTAAAAAAGGGGGAATTTGTACAAATGCGAATGATTGCCTTTTGCCTAATATGAATGGTGTTCAAAAATGAATTATTAAGATCTCCCCAGATTATATTGCAGTACATAATATGAGGTAGTACAAGACTATTGTAAAGTTTGAAAATTGTGTTAAAAGGAAGAACATATTTAAGGCGATACAAAATTCCTGTATATTTTGAGACAATATTTGAAATGTAAGTTGTGTGTTGCTTCCAGGTGAGACATTCATCTATTGTTACACCAAGAAATTTAGTGTGATGAATTCAACTAGAAATGGTCTCACAGCACATCTAAATGGTTGAAATAATTTTCAAGCCACAATCACTCCACTTATAAACGGAACATGCTATTCGGCGTTGACAGCTACAGGAATGATAGCAACAAACTAACCAAAAGCGTGATAAATTAAACTTGGTCACAATATAGTGGGATGTGTATTAAAATTGAATTGATCATCTGAAATACATTTTTTTAATCCTTTAGGGTTCTTAAGAGCCCTAAAACATTTAAAGCAAATGATAACCTTGTTATTTTAAATGTGTGACAAACCAAAAACAGTTGTGACATTCGTCTGAGACGCAAGACATTCCGCTATTTCCCATTTTTAACGAATTTCATGCATTCCCCGGGTGCTGCATTCCGCGTAAGATCTTGTGTGTTTAACTTACCAGAATACAATTCCGTGGTAATAGCAAATTGAAATCCAAAACTCTGGACCAAGAAAACCAAAGCAAAGATTCGTTTACTCAGTTTGTCCCACGACACAATAAGAGTTCAGTAATTATCAGCAAGCATTATCAGTAATATGCACCCAAGACATGCAAGGCCAGGGCAGAGGCGAATGATAGTACAAGTGAAAAGTTGAGCTATGCGGTTTGCTCCTTCAACAGCGTTCACATGCAGAAAGATGTTTATTTGTAACTCCAGGATTTGCAACATTCAGCTTCGTCTCTTCAATAACAAAAATATACAGAATTGTTCTGGCTACAATTTGCTACAACAGGCTGACGATAGTAATAAACAGCAAGATGAAATAAGGTTTATAGCTGAAATACTCTGGATCAAGTTATACCAACAGCAAAGTTGTTTTTACCTGTATTTTGTACGTGAATTGTCACCCAGCGTATCCGAAAATGGCGTGTTCGCGAACTGGCTTTCTTTTGTTATAAAATCCAGAATGAACCAATACGCAGAAACACCGCATAGCCGTTGACAGTATAAATAGGTTGAAGGGGTGTTTATAAGAAACCGTTCGCCAGACGGGGGTATGTTACCGGGATAGGATTTTGATAAACTTCTACTATTTCAATCACCATAACTGCAATGCATATGGAATTGCTAACTCTGAGCGAAAGTGGCAATATGGGTAAGAGAATTCTGCTAGAGCGAAAGTGTTGGAATGACTAAGAGAATTCTTGCTGAGGGAAAGGGACTGGTCATGATTTAACAGCAACCCGAAAACCTTTAACTTGAAAAGAATGGTTCCTGGAAAAGTTATACCACAGGTACTCAACTCAAATACCCATACTGAGACGTGCCGCAAATGGTGGGTCTCATTTGAGCCCTTCTGGTATAGGAATGGTCCTTTTCATGCCATTTTTTATAGGGTCGCTTATTTTTTTCGAGAATTTTCTAAAATTGTTGGAAAGTATAGTTAAATTTCCTCAATTGAAGCTAATATTTTCAATGATTTTCTTAATCAAAAAACACATAAAAAAAATGGCAAATTTGTGTTAAATTTGGATCAAACTTGCATTCTCTGGTATAGGTCCCTTTTTCGGCAAACAAATGGACAGAAATAGGCCTATGGTTTCCCATTCCAGACTCGGAGGCAGATGATCGAGTCACACACATCCCTACCCAAATCACAACTTGAAGATCCCGGCCACCCCATCCACGAAGTCCGCATTTAATGCAGTTAAAGACTAACTGTAAATTGTAGCCCGAGGGGAAATGTAACATAGCATGGGTCCACACATCGGAGTAAAAATATTCATTAGGTTATTGATTTTTTGTGTCATGAAGTTCAAGAATGGCTTGGCGACCCTCTAATTCTGAGAGGAGAGAGGGCAAGCCTTCTCTTAGGTCGTTACGTCACTGAAAGAGTGCAAGTTCGAACTTGCCAAAGTGTAAGTCACAATATGTTTCTAGAAGTTCAATAAAACACAATCTAAGACTAACAAAGATATGTCCTCCTTCAAGTCATGTCCGGGTTAGTCTCTAAAAACTGGCTTCGGGGACGAGCGTTTACGCAACTGAAGTGTTTACGTGAAAAAACATGCTGAATTATTAATGTACTCTCTTAACTATTGGCCTACTGATATCGAGAGACGTGATATTTAAACACGTCACGTGTCAGAGTCTGACACGTGTATCCAAAATGGCTTTGACATGATGATGTCTACAAGACACCGGTTTGCGTCTTGTGTGGCACCCGAGAGGAGATATAGTCCTCCGGGCTCACAGTCCGGGAAACAATGTTTTTTACAACATTTTTTTCTTTCAACGTGAAGATGGAGGTGTGGCACTTCAAGTATGTTCAAGGTATGGGAATATCGATTCATGTTGACTCTTCACGCAACATTAGTGTCACTTGCCTTTGATTCCGTTGTCGTATGGAGCCGGATATGATACCTGCCGGACTATGATACTTTCACACCGGTTTTACAGTATCCTTGCATGTGCGCACCCTAGTTTTTGTTGAAAACTCGGGTACGTATGAAAGAATTTCATTGAAAAAAAAGGCAACACCTTTATCATTACCTCTGAAGTTATAAGTGACGCGCAATGCATTATGGTTAACCTATTCACCCTCCTGACTCACAAGTCCTAGCCAAGAATGTTATGTAAATTACGCCCACTCGATTTAAGAAACAAGGACGTCGCAGGGTCATTAACAAAGGGGTGATGAAATGAAATCCCATAATGCACCCTGACTAACTTATTTACCATGTCCTGCACTAGGTTGTGTTTTGCCATTCTAATATCGTACTATATTGGATTGGAAAGTCACAATATTTTGAGTAGTAGATGTTACTACGACTAAACATATTCCAAATATTGGAACTCGGACCCTATGACAGTATATTTAGATGGGCCAAAACAAACAAATCCTACTTTTATTATTCTCATTCTATTTAGTTTTGGTGGTTTTTAATCGCCGAAAATCTTTCCGGGTGCAAATATCAGTTTACAAAAAGACACAAACCTAATCCTAAATATTATTGGTAATAAATGAAGAGCATGTACGAACTTCGAAGCTCACCTCCAAAATTGACATGCAGATTCGTGACTTTCACGTTAGTGTTTCATAGAGAGTTTTTGAGTGGCCACATGGTTGATTCTTGGCCGAAATCATTTTGGAGTTTTTTATAGTCTCATTAATCGCCACTTTATGTTTCCCTCAGCAATGTTAACTATAAAATACCTGTAAAATAACTGTAAATTTTGAATTTTTTAAATGTGACACGGAAATGTGCCGCCTAGACGAGATGTGATGAGTTTGCAGTTTCCGTACTAAAATACGTTTTCCAACGTAGGACACTCACCAACTCCCATAATGTTCCTATTCAAATTTAACAGTTTTTTTGGGGGGTAATATTTCTAAACTATACTGTAAATTTTACGGCTTATGGACGTAAAAAGTTGGTCAACATTTGGATAGGCAGATATATTAAACGGTGGGTGGTTGTTCCGATTTATGTTGTATTGTGTTCTCGACTTGAAGATGAGAGCATGGCCTGAATACAACCCACACTCAAGTACCGTGGGCAGGGAGAAACAAACTTGCGAAGGTTGGAGGGTAGGAACGCATACAAGGCATGTTGGCAAAAGCCCTATTCAATACTGCTGAATAAGTGGTTTAAACCACTAACACGGCGGTTTTTTGTTTATATCGTAGGTGGGATTGAAATGGATTCGAAGGCGCAAATTTCAGGACGGACAATGAGAAAAAATACGACCTTTCATCTGATATCAAAATCGATACTACTTCCGGGTAAATCGGGGGGGGGGTCCCAAAGACCGGATCGGAACACGCACCTTAAGTAGGGCGTTCGTTATTTTTTTAATTATCTATCGATACAATTCCATCAATCTCTGCAATACTCGCCACCAAACATAATGGTTTAAGTGTTTTGATCGAATTAATGTTAAAAGTAATTTTCGGAGAATTTCTGACAGTTAAAATACTGTAAAATATTTTGAACACGTGTAGTTATAACCGTCAAAACCGTACTGTATTATGGGCAGTGGCGTAACCAGCGGGGGGGGGGGCAGGGGCGAGAAGCACCCACCCCAAACAAAACCCTTGCCCCCCCCCCCTTCCGACCCCCCCCAAAATGAATATGACCCTTTTGTTACAGGTTTGTCTATGGAAGAAGGACCCAAATTTGGCCCCCTCAAAAAAAGTCCTTGGCACCCCTTCAGCCCCCACATTTTTGAAAAGGTCTGGTTAAGCCACTGATTATGGGAGCAGTAAAACTCATCCGCTAGGTTATTGTCATAATACAGCCGTTCAAAAAAGGTTACAATCAGAAAAAAAATGTTTTTAAATATGAAATTTCAAAATAAGTCATTCTAACATCCCCACCCTCGGCCCACCCCCTACTAACAACGTAACAAGAACAAACAACCAAACGCACCACAGGCTTTCACAAACCCCTGAATGTTGCACTTTATTTGGTTACTACGCTAATTTTGTTCATCCTGAGATATGATCAATTAGGCGATATACACACAAAATCGATACCCCTTAATGCCTGCCAAATTTTATGCATTGGACATGGGTTTTTAGCCCAGTTTATCTGGTCTGAAGCACACAAAAGATTGCATTGAGAAAAGAAACAAAACACCATATTAAAGTAAACAAAGGAAGTGAGTTTTATCGAAACAAAGTTTTTAATAATCAAAATAATCCTTAATGATAATAGCTTCTTTTTAAATAATAAACATACAAATGTATTTCACATCAAAGAAAGGGGCTTGACTTATTACAAAATCTGGTTATTGTGTAAAATTCATGCCAGAGGAAATTTAATTGCAACCAAAATAAACACTCCCAATCCAAAGAAATGTTTTAAAATAGTGCACTATCTTTGTGCATTAATAATTTTGAAGCAATAAAATTTGAATTTGAGAAAGCAAGTATCAAAGGGTTGGTAGGACTTTGCGTTCCATGATACTTCAAGCTAAAAACTATCCACCAGGTTGCGGTACGCTCATGGTTCTCTTCTAAAAACAACGTATGTCGAATGATTCACTTTATCTTAAGCCAGAACTTACTGATCATACCTTCCACCATTACGTAACGGTTATTCTTATCTTTTTTCTTATCTTTTTAAAGAATTATATAGTACAAGTGTGATATGACTTAGTTTAAATAATTCTTTCACCGTTAACTCAACAGGAAAGTGGCACAAAACTCGATTTTTGTGTTCACAGTAAAATGGAGTTATCTCGCGATTGCACAAGCAAAATGGTGAAACAAAAAATCATGAAAAGCCTGGTCTTTTCTCTTTCATATGGTGTGCACAACGACTCTTCTTATGTTGTGATTATAATATTGAAAAAATCGTTTGGTTGTACCATTTTTTTGAGACGGACTGCTATAACAAGGTATACCTGGAACACTATTGTTTCCGCAAAGTCACCTAGATCGACCGTTATACCGAAGCAACCACAAACAGGTTCCGATCACATCTCAGCCAAACCGTTACGTGGCTAGGGTTTCATGGTAGGGTACTAAGGGTTAGGGTAGACTCGGGTTTCAGTGCATTTTATTTTGGAGTATAGTATTGTTCAAAAACTTCGGTCAATTAAATAAACTATAATTAGAAGTTCAACAAACTGTGAAAGAATATCAAAAGTAATCTATATTGAGATGCCTGCCCACAAAATCCCTCACACGATTTGGTCCATACTTTCAAGAGAACTGATCGATAAACCGACAGGTTCCTTTCTAACATGTTCTTAATTTATAAACACTATACTGCAAAACAATGATTTCAAATAAACATTTTCTAAACACTATTTTGCATCACGGTTATTAAACATTTGAGGAGTCTGTTAAATCTAAACACCTAGATGTACAAAGTTTACATCTAAAACATGTTGTAATTTGACATTACGTGTGAGACATTAGACGCCAAAGGTTCAGAGATTTGACATGTTAAGGACCTCATACACTATAATTTGCACCACGTTTAAACACTGTTTTTGCAGTTGATCAGACTTTTATATTAGTTATCAATTGTTTATATGATGTCTGCGCAATTTTTTTGTAAAAGAGATGTCTTTTGAATTTTAATTGAAAATGCATCAAAACACATGAATGACAATGGCATACTTTCTAAACACCCACTGACAATATTGCATTTATGTTGGATGGTTATATTTTAGATTTTATCTTTCTGAAATGACTGACTGGCAAAAATTGCAAATAATGTCTAATGTAATTGATATCTTGATTCATTCATCTATTCTCCAAAAAAATTACCCAAAGCCAAGCAGGAGAAAATTGGGCATGATGCTCGAAATTAAAATAAGGCAAAATCTTATAATAAATAATCAGCTTAGCTCAATGCTCGTGATTTTACCCAACTTCTTCTTATCGTGTCCAAACACTGTGGTTCTCAAATATGATCCAGCCAGAGATGGGTACAACATCTGGCTGCTTCACTGAATTCCGCAAGCCTTGTTTGTGCATTGTTGCTCCAGCAGTGGGCAGACCAAGAGATGTTCCATTGTCTGTGGTGCCGTTCCATAACCACAGGTAATGTCCTGATCTGCTTCCAGGTAGCCCCACTTCTGCAAGGAAACCTTAGATCGGCCAATTCTGGTTCTCAATCTGTTGAGGCATCGCCATTCAGCCCATGAGGAGTCAGATCCAGGTGGGAGATGCTCACCAGGTTCAATACCAATAGATGTTACTTGGTTGATGGCAAGTCTTTCTTTCCACAGGGCGACTCTTTTAGCTCCTTAGAGACTTTTTCAAGAGGTTGGACTTTGCCTAAGAAACTCTCTCTGGATTTAAGGCGGTTGGAAGCAGGTATCTGTCCAGACATAGGGTGCTTCACATTAGATACTTGGCAGCTATGCTCTTGCATGCTCGCTACGCTACGACCCAACTTGAAAAGCAGAAATAATGGTTGAAGCACCAGTGTTGCCTTTGACATCACGTTGCAATTTATCTCTTATATAGAGAAAGGGAAAAGTAATGCCCTAAAGTATAATCCATTAGTGTTGGGAATGATCAACGAGGGCCTTTCAATGTTTACGAATATTCTGCACAATTTTAATATTCAACCATTTTCTGTCACTTTGTACGCATGTTTACAACGTAAACATATGCCACATTTCAGAAACTATTATTAACTCAAAATTGGCCATTACAAGGGCCCGTTTATAATCCATATTCGACGCGACGTCGAATATTCGATGGCGAATATTTGTTTTTGTGCAACGTCAAAAAGAATTAGACGTGAGGTAAAAGCATAGAGCGCGCAATTTAATGTATTTTAACTCGAAATATTAGATTGGTCCTGTGGTATGCCCATATGACCTTATACGAGAGTCAGCACAAAATGTTTTGATGGTTTCTAGGCAACATTGACTTCCTGATTTGAAATCTTATATTAATGATGCAACTTGTCATGAAATAGAGAGGTAGAACAGAGGTAAATTTGTAAATGCTTAAAAGATGTACAGCCATTTTTATCTAGTCCTATATATGGACAAACTTGGACTAAGTGCAACAAATGACGTCACATTGGCGGAGCTGACGTCACACTGGCGCTATTGGGAACGTGGACGCGCCCATTAGGTTTTTTTTTGTCTTCCAATTAGGTAATTAATTTATTGCATTATTGTCACTGTTGTTACATATGTAACCCGAAACTTAGCGTGTTATTTCCCTTCCCTTTAAGAACATGAAGTCCTGGAAATCCTGAAAGTTCAAAGGTGCACTCTTAACCGATGTATAAATAGTCTAGAAGATGGTACCTCACTTAAAACTAAATTCTAACATGATACCCTCTTCTTCAAGACTTCTAATGTTATACCAAAATCAAATATTGTCCCAAGGGGTCCGTTTGGCGGACATCTTGGATTAAGAGGGATTAATCTATACGAAGTGGTTCGGTTTACATGCAAAGTATCTCGAATGATTTGTCTCATTATAAGGAATCAGAAAATATATAGTTTGGTATACATGTCTCAAAAAATGTACCATCAAAGATTATCAAAGATTGATTTTTTGCCAAAATCTTAAGTTCATCTAAAGATTTGCTCTACAAAATAAAATCAAAATATCTCACAGAAATGCACAGCTTATATTTTTAGTTTTATTGTATAGGGGGACAGTCTGTATCTGTGATGTTCAGTCACAGAGATATGGGTGAACATGTGATAAAGGTCATTGAACATTTGTTCAATTGGTTATTGTACAGGTGGCCAAATTTTCAAAATGTTTCAATCCTGACTAAATTGGCGTCAAATTGTTGATATGAGCATGGAGTTATTGTAGTACAATTAATACCATTATATAATAGTATATTATTACTATAATAACTCCATGGTATGAGCATGAGCAATCTGGAAATACACAGTTTCCATTTTAGGATCTTCCGTTTTGCAATGTTTTTGTTTATTGTTTATGAAAGAGACGACTAATACCTAATTCCCATACAAAACAATGGCAATTTGACAAGAGGGTAACTTTACATCGAATTTTACCACCTAACTAAATATCCTATACATATTACAAACAACACTTTTCTGGATTGCTTATGCTCATACCAACAACTTAACAATTTTGTCAAGATCCATGTATTTTGAAAGTTTCCCCTTGTACAATGACCCATATCTCTGTAACTGAACATCAAATATGCCGAAGCATGTATTTTCTGATTTTTTATGACGAGACCAATCATATCATTTTTGATACTTTTAACTAAATCGAAAAAGTTTATATGACTGATCCGTTTAGATCCAAGATGACCGCCAAACGGACCCCTTTGGGGCAATATTTGATTTTGATAACATCAAAATTCTTTAGGGGGAGTCGTAAAGATTCTAAAAATCACTGAGAATATAGTTTTAAGGGTGGGGTGCATGGAAACCCATATAATCTGTTAGACTAAAACTAAAGGAGGCCAGCTCGATCCGGCAGCCTAGACCCCACCTTTCACACCATCGAACCTGAGAATTTGTTACCATTAGAAACCTTGTATTTTTCTCATCTCATCTGCAAAATATTTTGAACGACTTTTTAAACGCCAATTTCTTTATTAGGCCTACGATGGAATTCTGAAAATACTTCTCATTGAAACTCTGTCCTTTCAAGCAATCTTCAAGTTGGTAGTAGACCATGGTAATGATTATGTGGTGTTCTGAAGTATGGTATTTTTTAAACACCCTAATAAATATTTAACACCGCGTTGCAGTGAGCACATGCAGCGTTATACGACATTAAAAGTTTTGAAAAATATCGCGGTCCTCGGAACGCTAGTGTTGCCTGCCGTCACGTTTTGTGAATGATAAGCCTCATATGACCTTTAACCTTGATATGTGACCTTTGACCTCATAAACAAACGAGGGTTTGCGTGTAATATCCATAAACTA
>JAMKCH010019667.1:0-21626 GCA_023653785.1 Ophioderma brevispina
CCATGTCCTATCATGCCCTTGCTTCCCATGCCTCATCATTACCTTGTTCCCAATGCCATATCATACCCTTGCTCCCCATGCCTCATCATACCCTTATTTCCCATGCCACATCACACCTGTTCTCCCCATGCCCCGGCATCCCCTGTCATGCCTTTGTTATCATACCCCAGTTCCCTATGTATTTAGTTTCTTGTGTCACATTGTACCCCTCATCCCCATGTGCCATCATACCCCATGTGCCATCATGTGTTGCCCATGCAAAAAAAAAAAAAAAAAAAAACCATACCCAAGCAACCTGAAATGTCTAATTATACCACTGTTTAAAACTTTCTTAGACTTAGCAGCAGCCTACTTATGTTCCATCCTAAAAGTAAGTTATTTACTTTTATTCAGTTTTGAATCATATCTAATACTTGTGATCTGTCTTTTTAGCTGATGAATGAGCATCTTCAAGACAGTTATCAGCAGCTGTTACCGCTTCAGTGAGGACTAAGACATGTCTTTCATCTGGTGTGGTGGGACCATTTAAATGACTGAAGAAGAGGAGCCAGTGAAGATTTACAGCATTATAATGTTATTTCTGCTGCATATTTGCAATGTTTAGAACATTAAAACAGTGTTCCTGGTAAACAACACTCTCATTGCAGTTTACTATTGGTAATGCAGTCTTGGTAGGAAGCTATGTAAAACTGCATCCAATCTGGATTATGATGTGCTGTCATCACGTTCAGGCAGTGCGTAATGTGGACATCACGGCAGGTCACAATAGCCTTGATCAAGGCGGTCAGTACTATGAACCAGCAATCTTGCTATGTATATTTTTAACATTGTATTATTGCCTTTTTAAAAAAATGTAATTATTTTGTGTTTGCGGAGCTAGGAAACCAGTGCAGGTTACACCATGAGAAAGAATCTGCCTGTGTAGTCTCAATCATACAACACCAAGGGACAGTAATTTGCACTACTTCTGTGTTGTTTTAGGCCATGCAATATAATCGGAAAAGATCTTATGGCAGCATGATTCATGTGTCTGTGTGTGCTGAGGTATACTTGTGTGACTCCATTTCTTGTGTTTTGCTTTATCCTGCCATGGCTTGTGTGTCTAATTTTAACAAAAGGAAAGTCACACAAATATACCCTTGTTAACTTGTCTGTGTGTCAAACTTTGGGTATACACTTTTGGTTAAAATGTTGTCTAGCTTTTTAGTGCAGTGCCCGGTGCAGTGATGAATCAAGTTCATACTTGGTGTGCTTATTATGTACATGTGGGGTAACAGATGAGGAGGTCAAAGGTCATTCAGGGGTCACTTCACTTTTGGTTAAAATGTTGTCTAGCTTTTTTATGCAGTGATGGACCAAGTTTATACTTGTATGCTTATAAGGGGTCTTATGTGAGGTAACAGATGAGGAGGTCAAAGGTCAGGTAATATATATGTAGAAGCCATATAATGTATATTAATGTTATCCATTGTTCTATATTCTTTGACGACATAATCAAACGACTTATTGGGGACCACTGGCCCTATTTTTGTTTTTACTGCACCTCAAAAAGAATGCATTATTTATGAAATAAACTTGTACAGTAGTAACAATTCCCATTGCTTTACTCTGATGCAGGCGGAGTAGCATACTCTTCCACACAACAACCGCTGTGGCCTGCGTGTGTTTATGCATACCCAAGGGAAGTAGTCAAACTTTATTGTGTGTGTGTGTGTGTGTTCTATTGAATTGGCCAATTACAGGGTCCTCGCCTGGTTTTCATAAATGATCCTGAGGTGTTGTAAAATCAGGTGTTATTTGCCTCACATTAGGGGCTGGCTGCCTGCTAGGTCTCATGGTCATTTTTCATGTGATGCTTTATCATTTCAGGAAATTCTTGTTTTAATTTGTAAAATTATATACTATGCAAAGCGAACTTTTTCGTTTTACATTTTAATTTGTTACACATACACACAACACACAACACATATATATTATAGCAGTCATCAGATAAAAGGTTAAGATAAATGCCTGGAGTGCATTGATAGTATCTAATTTCACTCCACGTACTATACCGTGTGCATTTTTTTGAATGTATGTGTGACAATTTTTGTTGTTTTCAAATGGTGAAATTGGCATGGTTTGTTTTTTGATTGTGTATTAATCAGTTAAACCTGCCCTATTTCTTGTTGCCCAAGAAATCAAAGAAAAAATTGCACTTTCGCTGAATGTTGATGCTTCAATGCATTCATCACTTTGTAAGGCTTGTGCATTAGCAAGGTCCCTTGCTTTGGTCTAACTACTTCCCATCCCATTTAAAACTGCCCCATCACTCATTTCTTTCAAACCAAAATGGAAAAAAACATCTTATCATTTCCTATAGTGCTGGATCCATTCTTAATTTTTTTTAATAGTCTTATCTATTTTGTTTATCCATAGTCGGATTGTGTTTAATTGTTATTTTTGTAACGTCCTGTTCGTATTGTTGTTTATGTGTACTTGTGCCCTTTCTTGAATTTTTCACTGTTCATAGTTTTTTTGTATATTTCATCTTGAGAGGACCATGACACCCTCCCACGCCCTGCGGTTTAGCAGTTGACCTCGTTCCACCACTGTACAGGCAATGGTTATCCTCATAAATAATAGTAATGTTTACTCAGATACCATACCTCCAACCCCCTTTTTAATAGGCATTATCCTTTTTGTACTATGTTGCATTGATATTCCTGATTTTGTATTTTGTACTGTCAGTTAAATCTTAAATTTTTTTGCCAGAAAATCCTGTAATGTTGGCAGGTCTTTGCCCTAATTCCCCTTAGTTAATTGTCTCAAGATTTATTAATTTAAAGTATCACTTGTGTCTATAATATATTTTTCCTCAATACTCATTATCATTTTAACTATATTATATCACGTTATTATTATTAATCGTACTACTAATTTTGCTGTATCTTGTGGATGTACAAAAATAAATATTGATTGATTATTGATTGAATTAATACACAACATCTCAGTGCACTTCCATTGATCTGTCCATTTTCTCTCTCAACAAGTAATATGCATTTTAAACCATAATTAAATTTCTTTGTGCATTAAACAGTTTGTATCATCTTAAAGAATGTTGCAAAGTATACTTTATGTGATGTCTTATGTGGGAACAATAACAACATATAAAAAATTCAAAAAGGTGTATCCAGATTTAATTTTTATGTGTTAAACCAATGGCGCTGTCTAAATTTGGGATTTTCTTAACAACCAACGGCCTGTTTACATTGTTGACATATGCAGTGCCCTCTCTTGAGAGCTTTGTGAGTGAGCAGGCACTTGTGGTTTTTTGGCTCTGATACTTGGCACTTGCAGGTCAGATTTTTTTTTATTCCCAAGATGCAAACTAAATTTTCCTGAAACGGGCATATCTTGCACCATTTCTTGTATACTTCTTTAATAAGTTTGAAGGTCCAAAATTTCTCAAAAACAAAATTCCCTGGAAGGAACTTCCCAAATTTCATATTTAATCTAGGCATGCTTTTTCAACAGAAATCGTGCATGTCATGACTATTCTCTAACAATGGATGCTCACTGTTGCAATATACAATATTAAACGGTTTGATAGAATTTATTAATTTACATTATTTCCTCGAGGTCTCTGCCGACTTTCAGTTTTTTCTTTTCTGACCTTATTTTTTCTGTTATATTTTTGTAAAAGGGCTTTCAATAATTCACAACCTTATCCCCCGACTTACCTCAAAAGTTGCATTTTTCATATCATTTGAACCATAGGCATAAGTATAGTATATATTAACGTGCAGATTTAATCTACTCTGGAAGAAATTTGCAGTTTTGTATCATCTGACTGTAAACGGACATAAATTACACACAGTGCATACTGGGCACTGTTGAACGGAATTTTCTCCTAACATGAAACGCAGCATTGAATCAATTGAAATTTTGGAAATAATCTTTTCTCGACGATATCCTGTAAACTATAAACAAAAATTAGATGTTAAGAATCACAACATGCACCTCATCCTATTCTTCCAAAAGGGGTGGTACCCCTCTAAGTGAGGTAACCTATGAGTAATCCGGAAAAAAGGACACATGAAGTAACATTAGGTTCTTCTGAGGTTTATTGGCAGAGTTGGTGCTCCCATTTTGGAACAGGCATATGTCGAAAATGGTCTTCAAATTTCTTTGTGTGGGGAACAAGATATGGTGGACATTAATGCATTTGTGGTACTTTTATTTATGCCTCAAACAATAAGATGTAGCGGTTTTAATTTGTGTTCAGTACCTAAACATTTAGCTATCTTTAACACTTTAAACTAACAAGGCAATACTTATAATTATATAATGTAAATGTAAAAAAAATATTACCAATCCCTTTTAATTTGATTGATTAAACTCTTTGTGTTAAACTCTTTGTGTTACCCATTTCGGGATACCCAGTATATCTCACCCATTATAGCTATACTCGATTCATCTGATTTGTGACCCCGTACCATTCTTGCGGAGGTAAAAATCCAATGAGGCGCAGGGACTTCTGTTAATCATGTTATTGTGAGCAATGTTAAAGCCTGAAATACACTATTGTAAGTTTCCATAAATGAACAAAATTGTATTTAGTTGAAGGTGAGTGGGTCAAATGACCGGAGTGTCCTCCAAGATAATCCGGTGTGGCACATGCATTTGAATTCTTTCATTTTCCCGGTAGAGCCCCTCTCCGACTTATTGGAATAGGTCTAAAACTCCAGGGGAACGAACGTAACAATGCGAATCGAGTATAATGGTGCATCTTGTTTACGTTTCAAACTTTGGTAATTAGACTTTCTATTCACACACTAAACTGGGTGATACTAAAAAATCTGGATTTTTAATTAAGAGTCAAAACCATTGATGGCTATTTCTTGAGATATGTATTTTTTTTTGTTTTTTGTATTGGAAATGGACGGAAATGTTGTTGCATGTAAATAGAATAAGTATGGTGATTTTTTGTACATAGTGATTGTATATATTTAAACAAAGATATATTTAAAAAAAATAGTCTCAGCTTCTTCACACAGAATTTTAAAGGTGCAATGAGAGATTTCAAAATAACAGGTGTCCCGAAAAAATGGGTTTAAATTCTGATTTGGCTTGGTGTAAAGCTTTTATCAAAAAATCCCCATCTGTAGGAATAAGCCGAGAACTGTTTCTTTGATAGTAAAAAATTGTGAAAATTTCTAATTCGTATAGGAAGCCAAATGACAAAATTCCAGCCTAGGTTTTCTATTGAAAATATAAGCATATAAAAAATACAAACACCTTTTGTTTTCATTTTATAAATAAAAGGCAGGGAATCCATGTTGAGCATCTATCTATATGAAATCATGCATTATCAAGAAATATGGATGACTTGAAATCTATTGTTGCAATTTTAAATGCTTGCATTTTTAGTTACAAAATAACTTAATCCCGGGGGCACATGCCTTCCATTATATTGGCATCTACGCAACTATTTGATTGGTCAGGTTGAAGTAATATCATGTAATGAGCAAATCAGAGAATCATGTAAGAATGTTGTATGGTTTATCAGGATTATAGAAGCCACTATTTTGATGGTTACCCAGAGGGCTATCTCATGTTGTGTCCTGTAATGAGCCAATTAAAATTTTCATAGGTGTAGTGTCAGGGGGTTAGGATATTCAGGATTTCTTCTGTTATTGCATTTTAGCTAGTTTTTGGGGGGGGGCTGGTTAGCAAATTTATAAAAAGATTTCTGGCGATAAAAAAGATGTCCTCAAAAAAATAGGAAAAGTAAAAAATGCAAATTCTGTAAAGCCTTTGTCACAATAGCTGAGAAGGTTTTTTGCCTAATAAAGGAGGCACCAAAAGTAGTGTCTCAAGTCTAAACAAATCAAGTTATTTAATGAAATAAAGAGATATTGATATTGTTAAAAAAAATGTTTAAAAAATATGTCAGTTATCTTGCTGTAAAAAAGAGAGTAGTTTTAATAACGTATTTTATGGTAGGGGGAAAGGGGGCTCCTGTAAAGGGCTTAGGTGTCTCCCACTCTGGGTGTCTCCTATGTGTAGAAGAAAGTTGACCAATTGCTATGGTAAGAATTTTCAAAATACAACTCCATACATATTGGTAGTTAGAAATATAAAGCATGTTATTTTTTTTAAACTCTACCAACACCAAACATAATTGACAGTCAGTGAAAATTCACTGACCATCCGGATTTGAACCTGGGACCTTCGGTTAAGTACGATGCTAGGACTAGCAAACCGAAGGTCCCAGGTTCAATCCGGGATGGTCAGTGAATTTTTCACTGCAATTTAGTCTGTTGTGTGGTAGAAGTTTAAAAAAAAAATTAATAATTACCCACACGTTTGAGCTTCCTTATTAAAATCATTGTTTAGTTGTGTGAGTTTTGGTCCTATTGTCATAGTGGTAGTAGGACAAAAAATAGCTAAAGGTGACACATTTTTAATGGTAAATTTGACTTGGAAACTGGATGCATTAATATTGTAGCAATGTAAGATGCGAAACCACGATTGGTACACATTATTTCCAAACCCCAGGGAAATGTAACCAAGCTAGCATGGTTCACCATGGTAAACCATGGTAGAACTGTGCTTGACTGTTTTTTTACTGTTTGACTGTAATTAATCGAGGCGATGCGCAGTATTATCGTGCCTTACTACCAAAAAGGGGATTATCCAATCTTTGGCTCAGTCTAAATGTGCGCGCGTTCAAGGACACAGCGCACGATGTACGAACAAAAACAAAATCCAGATCCACAAATTACTGGTCATATAAGTCGAACGAATACCAGGCATTTCCTTGTGAGACTTGTGGGGAGTTATTGATTACTTTGGAATTCTAGTTTACAGAGTATATAGCATGGTTGACATTTCGCCTGCGGACCATATGAACCTACCCTTTACGCCAGAGTGTGATCCCCTCTCCCGGAGGATCTATTTGGTATCTATGTCCATGGAAACTTGTTGTAAGTTACAAGTTATAACATACATTATAGGTCATGCGATGTCCATGGAGCGCAGGGTGGGAATCTTGAATGGGAAGAGAACCTAGGCCTGTAAAAAAGTGGTTTATCTTCCTTGATCAGTGCCGTTAGTGGGTTATGCAGTGATCGCAGCATTAAAACGGGGGCGCCGATTCAAAGCGCCAGCATGCCCATGCGTGCGTATAAAGGCGGTGAGAAAATGCACGCCCCGCAAAACATCTGTATGAATGCGTGACGTACTGCCTGAGGAAGATAATTGGACTATAGAGTTCACATATAAGATCGATTCGGCTGATGACAAAAGTACAGTACTAACCAGAGGAGTATGAAGTCCATCCACAATGCACCCAGTTTTGAGAATTTCAACTTTAATGGGTTCATGTAATCCCACAGAGATCCTAGTCTCAACACACAAAATCCTGACTACTACTACACTCATTTTAGCAAACAAAAACAAGATTTAAGTAATTTTGGCTTGATCATGAATTGATGTGAACATTTTTAATCCTTAAAGTGCAACGAGAGTTTTCACTATTCAGGTGTTCTTAAAAAATCGAGAAGTTCTGATTTTTGCCCTGATGTAAAGTTTCCATCAAAAATATCCCCATCTGAAAGGATTATGCTGGGAAATGTTTCTTTGGTACAAACATTGTGACACTTTTTAATTTTGTATAGGAGCAATTCAGCCTATATTTTACATGGATTATAAGCAAATCAATAAAACTTTTTTCTCTTTTAAGACATTTCGGTAGCATAACTGCAAGGTGAGAATCTATTAGGTTTAATCTATATGAATTACTCTTATGACACAATATTTGGGGCTCAAAATCTCTTGTTGACCTTAAGTACTGACATGTCTTTAGTACAGTATAGTGAGTGACATCAATGTTTACAAAAACACAGTTAGCATCTGTCTACTGATATTTAGAGGGATTTTAGAGATAGCTTTATCATACTGGTTGAGTGTGAATTTTAAAAGACAAGCCCTGCGGTACTGTACATGCGGCATACGTCAGGCAGTGCTTTGTTTGTGCCCTAACATGACAAACATTATACCTTCATCTATAGGCCCAGTTGCATGCATATGGATTATTAAAACCACCTTCTGAGTACTAAATCATAAATGGAATGGACAAGGATTTCTTAGCAAATATATAGCTTGCAAATAAAAGTTGGCATGCAAAATTGCATACATTGGTGCTCCGTTACAAGCCTAGAAAGGTCATTAGGCCAAAATTTGTCAGATGTAATCCTTAGACTAATCAATATTTTTAAAGCCCCTTTGTCCACCATGATATGTAATTCTTAACTCATGTCGATATAGCCTCTTAAACTTTTAGTTAAGGTTGATGTTTCATATGATGGAGTGATATAATAATTATGTAAATAATAATTATGTTAATTCAGGTGAAAGGCATTAAATGCCACTTTGCTTTAAGTGTGTGACCACTATAAATTCAACTTAAGTCACTAAGAGTAATGTGTAATGCTTGTGGAGTAGGGAATTAAAGTACATCTAAAAAAAAATTTTGGTTTAAATGTACATAGAAAAGTCTTGCATATAAATGAGTGGAGAACTTTATGAAAAAAATGGACAAAAGTCCTCTGGAATTTACACATTTTTGGGACAATACTTATGTTAATTTTTTTAAGACAGGGACACTGATCAAGGAGGCAGAAAAATTATCACACAGAATTGCTTGAAGTTGAAAAGACCTGGAAAACACAAGGAACATGAAAATCAAAAAAAAAATTCTGTGGGAAACTGGGATTATGCACCCTCAACAATTAAAAATTTACTTAATTTTCAGTCCTCTCAAAAAGGACACCGTGTGCATTTCATAATCCCTCTAAAATTAGCCACTTTTAACATTGGTATGTTGGTTGCATCTGAGTAAAACTATTTTTTTTTCTGGTCATGGTTTGAGTTCAGAATCATTGCTGCATCATTTCTTTGGAAGGTTGTAATATGGTCTGCATCTCATTGAAGGTTGTTATATGGGCTGTATCACATTGGAGGCTATAATATGGGTGCATCACATTGGAGTGTAATATGGGAAGTATCAAATTTAAAAGTTATTATATGTGATGCAATCACATAGTTGTAATGTGGATGTATCACCGATTACAAACTATATATGATGCATTCACTTAGGAGGTTGTAATGTGGGATGTATCACTTATTAAAACCTAATATGTGATGAATCACATAGGAGGATGTAATGTGGGATGTATCACCTATTTACAAACTAAATATGATGCATCCACATAGGAGGTTGTAATTGGGGATGGTATCCACTTATCAAACATAATATGTGATGAATAATAGGAGGTTGTAATTGTGGGATGTAGTCACTATTAAAAACTAAGATGTGATTGCATCACATAGGAGTGTTGTAATGGGGATGTCTAACCCCTATTACAAACCTAATTATGTGATGCACACATAGGAGGTTGTAATGTGGGATGTATCACTTATTACACCACAACCTCATATTGTGATGCATCACATCGGCGGTTGTAATGTGGGATGTATAACTTATTACAACCTAATATTGTGATTGCACTAACATAGGAGGTTGTAATGGGGGATGGATCACTTAATACAACCTAATATGTGATGCATCACATAGGAGGTTGAACTTCGTGGATGATCAACTTATACAAGACTAATATGTGATGCATCACATAGGAGGGTGTAATGTGGGATGTATCACTATTACAACCTAATATGTGATGCATCACATAGGAGGGTGTAATGTGGGATGATATCACCTATAAAACAGAATCTGTGATTGCATCACCTAGGGAGGTTGTAATGGGGATGATCACTATTCAAACCAAGATGTGATGAATCACATAGGAGGTTGTAATGTGGGATGTATCACTATTACAACCTAATTATGTGAGGCATCACTAGGAGGTAGTAATGTGGATGTATCCCTATTACAACCTAATATGTGATGCACACAAGGAGGTGTGTAAGGTGGGATGTATCCTTATTACAACCTAAATGTATGCATCACATAGGAGGTTGTAATTAATGTGGGAGTATCACTATTACAACTAATATGTGTTTTTATGCCATCACATAGGATGGTGTAATGTGGGATGTATCAACTTTTACAACCTAATATGTGAGGCATTCAGCATTAGGAGGTTCGTCGGTGGGAGTGTATTCACTTATTACAACCTAATATTTGATGCATCATTGGGAAGGTTGTTAAGTGGGATGTATCACCTATTACAACCATAATATGTGATGCAATCACAAGGACGGTCTGTAATGTGGGATCGCCCCCCCCACAAACCATGACCTACCATATGTGATGCATACATAGGAGGTTGTAAGGTGGGATGTATCCCTATTACAACCTAATATGTGATTCATGTCAATAGGAGGTTGTACGTGGATGATCCACCTATACCCCCCCCCCTAAGCTTGATTGCACACATGGCGGTTGTAATGTGGGATTTATCACTTATTACAACCTAATATGTGATGCATCACATAGGAGGTTGTAATGTGGGATGTTTCACTTACTACAACCTAATAGTGATGCATCACATAGGTTGTAATGTGGGATGTTTCACTTACTACAACCTCTATGTGAGCCTCACATAGGAGGTTGTAAGGTGGGATGATATCACTTATTACAACTAATATGTGATGCATCACATAGGAGGTTGTAATGGGGATGTATCACTTATTCCAACCTATATGGATGCACACATAGGAGGTTGTAAGGTGGGATGTATCACTATTCCAACCTAATATGTGATGCATCAATAGGAGGTTGTCATGTGGGGATGATCAATTATTTCCAACCAATATGTGAATGCATCACATAGGTTGAAGGGGGATGTAATCACTATTAAACCCGAACTTATGTAGCATCAAATAGGAGGTTGTAATGTGGGATGTATCACATTAAACCTAATATGTGATGCATCACATTAGGAGGTTGTAATGTGGATGTATCACCTATTAAACCTAATATGTTATTGCATCCACATAGGAGGTGTGTAATGTGGGATTGTATCACTTAGGTACACCTATAGGTGAGGCATCCACATAGGAGTTGTTAAGTGGGATGTATACACATATTACACCTAATATGTGGATGAATCCCCATAGGAGGTTGTAACTGTGGGATGTATCCACTTATACAACCTACTATGTTGATGCCACACATAGGAGTTGTAATGATGTGAGATTCACTATTACAACCTAATAGGTGCTGATCACATAGGAGTTGTATTGTAATGTGGATTGTAATCACTTATTAACAACCTAATATGTGATGAATCAATAGGAGGTTGTAATGGGGGATGTAAATAAATTATTACAACCAATATGTGATGCATCCATCATAGGAGGTTGTAAGGTGGGATGTATCACTTATTTACAAAACCTAATATGTGATTGCATCACATAGGAGGTGGTAATGTGGGATGTACACTTATTACAACCTAATATGTGATGAATCACAGCGGAGGTTGTAATGTGGGAGTATCACTATTACCAACCAATATGTGAGCCTCACCTAGGAGGTTTGAATGTGGATGTATCACCTATTACAACCTAATAGGTGAGCATCATAGGAGGTTGTAATGTGGGAGGTATCACTTATTATAACCTAATATGTGATGCATAAACATAGGTTGGAATGGGGATTGTATCACGTATTACAACTAATAGTGATGCATCACATAGGAGGGTGTAATGTGGGAGGTATCACTTATTACAAACCCTATTATGTGAGCATCCATAGGAGGTTGTAAGGTGGGATGTATCACTGATTACAACATAAATGTGATGCCATACATAGGAGGTGGTTAATGTGGGAGTATCACTTAATACAACCTAATATGTGATGCATTAACTAGGAAGGATGTAAGTGGGAGGTATCACCTTTACAACCTACATGTGATGCATCACATAGGAGGTTGTAATGTGGGATGAATCACCTATACAACCTAATATGTGAGCCTTCACATAGGAGGGTGTAATGTGGGATGTATCTCTTATTACAACCTAATATTTGATGCATCACATAGGAGGGTGTAATGTGGGAGGTATTCACCTTATACAAAAACCGAATATGTGCATGCATCACATAGGAAGGTGTAATGTCGGGAGGTCTCTTATTACAACCTAAATGTGATGCTTCACATTAGGGGTTGTAATGGGGAGGTCATCACCTAAGTACAAACTAATATGTGATGCATCACTAGGAGGTTGTAATGTGGGATGTAGCACCTATAAAACTAATATGTGATGCATCACATTAGGCAGGTGGGAATGGTGGGATGTATCACTTATTACAACTAATATGTGATGATCACATAGGAGGTGTAAGGGGATGTATCAATTATGTACAACCTAATATGTGATTCATCAAATAGGAGGGGTGATATAGTGGGATGGCACTATTACAACCTTATGTGATGCATCACATAGGAGGTTGTAATGTGGGATGTATCACTTTTTACAAACTAATATGTGATGCATCACATAGGAGGTTTTAATGTGGGATGTTTATCACTTATTACAACCTAATATGTGATGCATCAAAATAGGAGGGTTGTACTGTGGATGTATCACTTAGTACAACCTAATATTTGTGATGCCACATAGGAGGTTGTAATGTGGATGTATCACTTATTACAACCTAAATGTGATGCATCCACATTGGAGGTTGTAATGGGGATGTATCAGTATTACAACCTGAATATGTGGATGCATAATAGGAGGTTGTAATGTGGGATGTATCACCTATTACAACCTAGATGTGATGCATCAACATAGGTTTAATGTGGCGTGAATGGAGGTTTTTGGAACTAAGATATATAACATGGGAGGTTCTAATATGGGATGTCTCAAATTGGAGGCTGTAGATGGATGCATTACATTAAAACTTCCATATGTGTAACCGGTCAAGGTTGGATGCTGAGATATTGGATGCGTCACTTGAGTAAGGGGGACTATGGAATATATCACGTTGGAGGTTAAGAAATAGGTTTTAAGAATAGAAGATAATTCAATTGAAGTTAAGAATTAGGATATATCATATGGAGGTTGGAAACATGGGAGTCTCAACTGAGGTTGAGATAGGGATGATTCATCACATTGGAGGTTGTATGGGATGTATTATGTTGGAGGTTATAATATGGGATGTAAACACATCGGAGGTTATTAAGAGGGATATACATTGGAGGTGAGAATACGAAGCGGAATTTGAGAAGCATATCTCAAAAACCATGACCTAAGACTTGGGATTGTGATAGTGATCACATATGAAACTTAGGGTTCTGAAATTAATGAACAAATTTTAGAATTGTTTTTGTTGTGGCTTAAATATGACATTGTCCAATGGAAAGCAAGTAAAGATTCAAAAACCAGGTCTACTGAATGTAGCTCAGGGTCATATCAGGAATTTGGTCTGTGCAATATGGGCATTCTATCTTTTAAGTCTGGCCAACAAGTTGAAATTTTGTAGAAAATAAAAGCTTTGCATATACACTGCCACTCAAAAGCAGGCCCGTAACCAGTGGGCGGGTGGTGGTGGACCCCCCAATTCAAAAAGCCCCCCCAAAAAAAAGGTAAAAAAGCGGAGCGATCCAAAAATTATGTTTTTTATGCTTGTTTGTCAAAGGTTAAAATTTCAGTAAAAAGGTCCACTTTTGCCAAATTTGCCCCCTCCCTTTGGAGGGGTGAATTTGGGAGAAAATCTCCCATTTGAAAAAATATGCCCCTCCTCTAAAAAAACTCCTAGTTGCGGGCCTGCTCAAAAGCATTTCCGCACATGTAGCCTACAGAGTATTCACCATATTACAAATATAAAACTGACAAGATCAACAAAATTGCTGTTTGAACATATCAATTAATCTTTTCTAGTAAAAAAAATCATGTTTCTTATGGAGATCAATCATTATGACCTGTCAAATTTGACATTTTATCAAGGAAGTCCAAAATCTTGTACACTTTTGCTGTAGTGATTTGCTCATAATTAATGAGATCATTATCACCGACAACACAATATGGGAAATGTCAACTTTCAAAGTTTAAAGACAATTTGACAAGAAAGTCCACTTTTTTGGTGATGAGATATTCAAAAAGTCCAAAAAGGACCATTTTAGGGGATTAGGGGTTTTTAAAAAAATGGTCCACTTTTTTAAAGTCTTGCACCCTCTCCTCCCCCACCATATCCTGCCTATGGCATTGTGGAACCTCTAATTTGATTCACTGGTTTCACAGCAGCTGTGAGATGTCATGTATCAGAGCTTCTCTTAAAAAATAATGCCAATCAATAATGTTCAGAGAATATGGCGTATGACAATGTATCCTTAAAACAAAGCGGCCTTATTCCATTCGCAAATTGTGTCCCAGGACCACATGACTTGTCTCATAGGGCAGTTATTAATTATTTTTCTATTTCAATCGCTGACTCTGATGTTTTTGTTGCAATTGCTCACTCTACCTCACTCTTAAAATATAAGCATAATAAAATTAAATAATAAAATTAAATTTTCTGCTTAGAAGAGGAGTCGAACCCATGACCTTTGGATTACAAGACGAGCGCCTATAGACGCACGCCATGCAATCTGAACCAGCAGAAAGTTCTTTTGTAACAGTTAAAATAAATACATTAACAGAATAAAGCGCAAACATAATCATGAATTGCACCACTATGAGAAGAGAAAAAATGTGGTTCTGGAACACAAGTTGCAGTAAGTCCTCTGCTCTCCATGGTGGAGAATTCTCAATATCACTGCCTGCCTGAAATTTACCTCATTTATTTGCCAACTCTTTTACATTGACTCTTGATGTGATCAAGAGTCAATGGTAAAAGAGTTGGCACAGATTCATTAAGAGAAACAGGGAGGCACTTGGTATTCTTTAAGGGCAGGGCCGTAGCCGGGGGGGGGGGGTGCGACGCACCCCCCAAAAATGACAAAGGACCGCTTTATGATGTTGAAGGTCCACTTTGCCATGTTGAAGGTCCGCTTTGTAATGTTAAAGTTTGGCGCTTCCCTAAATTTTGATGTTCCAAGGGTTGTGGTGAATGGTATGTGAATAAATAAGCAGCGGTTAATACTATCGCACTACGCAAGGTTGGTGTTATTATACTGTTTAGACTATTATAAACGTTGCGATGATGCCATGACCCTTGCCATGAAAATATCGGGCTTATCTTTGAGTTGCGTCACTTGCGTGATATATTGAGGCTCAGGGTATTGTGTTATCAAGTTAACGGGGCATTTTAATGATCCACAGCCTCATTCCCCCCAATTTGCGTAAAATAGTTGAGATGTTAATATTATCTAAACCGTTGGCCTAGCTATAGCATGTGTGCTTAATTTTACGCGCAAATCTGATCTATTTTGGAAGAAATTCATAATTTTGTATTTTCTGTCCGTAAACAGAAATTACAAAAAGGTAGCTTATGGGTCGCCATAATACAAACATTTGCTACATGTACATGTAATAACATCAAAATGCACCATCAGAATCAACTGAAATTTTGGAAAATAAACTTTTCTCGAGGATATGTAATGAACCATAAACAAAAATGAGAAAGCTAGGATCACAAAACTTGCACCTTTAAGCCATCCAATATCATGTACATACTATAATCCACTATTCACGCATTGATTTCAGTTCAGTACTTATCTTTAAAACACTCCATGATAGAAAATGAACACTCACACCGACATACAATGTCCAGTGCAGCACTCTGGCATTGTTTTATTTTTCAAAACCTTTGCCAAAATCTTGCCAGGTACAAGGTGGATTATGACAATAATGTAATTGTACCAAGCTAGAACTAAAGTAGATTGTCTTCCAGTTTTGATTGGAAATAGTAAATTATTGTTTTTAAATATATGTAATGATGTGTATATTTATTGTATCTAATTAAGTCTTTTTATAATAAATTCCCTGAGATTCAAATTGCTGAAATTTTAAAGTGCACTTGGTAAGGTCAAGTAAAAAAATATGTTTAGAGTCCCCTTCCACTTTGTTTTTTTTTAGGCTGCTTCAGTATTTTTAATTTGTTAATATTCCAGTTGTGACTGTAGTAATGTTATGCATCAAAAGTTGAAATGTTTTCTACAGGTTAGCTAATGTATAAGAAACACATTTAAACAGGTTCTGTGATCATTAGAGGGATCTATCTGACCAAAGTAGAAAATATAAAAGGCCAGTGCAGCCACTACAATGTATGCTAAATAAATGTGTTAAATATTGTTAGTTTCACCATTTTTTGATAAAAAAATTAAAAAAACCCTTTTCTGCCCTTTAAAAAAAATGCTAAACATGTTTATTTTGGTACTTGGCCACGTACAATGTGTCTATACTTCGTCTGGCTAGAAGTAAGGAGTGATGCCATAGCTTTCGCATAGTGAATGTGATTGCAAAATGTAAATGCACAAAATGAGCATTTGTAGCATGCTTGCAAAATAACTGTGTTAGTAATGAAATTACTACATGCTTGTGGACAGACGAAGTAGGGCGTTTATTGAAAACTGTTTAAATTACATGCATATTATGAAAAAAGTACTAACTTTTGTGTAACAAAGTGTTCATTATATCCTCATAAAAAGATAAGTGTAATCTTCTGAGCAATCATTCCTTTAGCTTTTTATATCAATCATATGTATGTATACATTTTACATAAATCACAATAGTATTACTAATTCTACATAGACGATGGACTTTTGGTGGAAATAAATAGACTGTTACAAAAACCCTTTAACACAATCATGAAAGCGAGGGTTATTTCAGACTGATACTTTTTCTGTGGTTTATCAGGACCTGTGCTAGGCAATTTCATGGGCCTTGCACACAGGGCTTTAGCGATACAGATTGGAAGTACTGAATCCCGTTGGCAAAATTTTTTTTTTTTTTTTTATGGGCAGACCAGCAGCATCATTGAAAAACAGACTCGAGGTGAGATTATGTCTACAAATTCTAGAGCAGGCTCCGGCCCGAATGTCTTGCTAGCTTCAGCAATGGTTCCGCTTCAATGCGCTAAACAATGGAAACCCACTGAAGTGATAGGGCTAGAAGTAGAAGTCCGGCTAAGGGTCATTTTGGGGGTGAAAAATGCTTAAATTTGACTAAACTGAAATGTGTTCTGGAAGAGACTAGTAATCACCTTTCTGTCTGTTGTCGACGGTCTATCTGTGAGAGTGTAAAAAAAACCTTGTGAGATGAGCAAGGTATCTCTAATTATATAGGCTTGGTGAAGGGTAGGGCAGTGGAGTAGCTCGGGGAGGGCAAGGGGATCACATGCCCCGGCAACCACATCGGGGGAGCTGAAAATGAATTTGGGGACAAAAAATTGACACAAAGAAAAAAACACGTAGTATAGATATAACGTAATTCTGCTTCAAGATAATGAGCTAACAGCTGAGAGCTCTTCGAAGGCCCTCAACATGCTAAAACTTACCTATCCCAGACTGATATACGTGGAATATGTCTTGCCGAGGTACTGCTGAGAACCTTGTCTCTGGACAACGTTATTATTCAGGGACGTCCCACTAAAGGAAATTGAAGTTGACTGAAGAAGATTCATGGATTAATATTGTGGAATATTGACACTGCTATGCATGCTGCTGTCATTTTGAAGTCTTTTCTGTAGGATGTTGAACTGCAATAATATAAAAAACAGAATTGGAAATATAATGAGCTTGTGTCGTGCAAAAAAGGTCAGGTCTATCAAGTAAATTAAAGGGTCCCCAGGAAATGAGATGATAAACCTAGTCCAAATCTTGACGCAGGGCATTCCCTTCCAATACAAGGGCACAACAAAAAAAACAAAAAAAATTACACACCAGTGACATTCGTGAAACTATTGATTTTCAGTCAGGCCATGAATTTAGATTCACACCAGTCACATGGAAGTATATTACTCTCTGAAAAAAATCAATAGTCACTAATGTCATCACCAACCCAAAATTGCAGGCTTTCTGGCCCCTCCTTTGTAGACTTGACACAAACCACCATCAATTCGATTTGCATTTCCTGGGACCTTTTAAATCGGAACGAAGTAAACTATATTAAATGGCTTTTAACATTTTTTTTTTTTTTTTTTTTTTTTTTTTTAATTTAATCAAAATTCCCTGACTTAAGTATATTGAAAGGTTTTTTTTTTTCCTTTTTTAAATCAGGCTAAGCTAGGCATTAACGGCTGTTATCTCATTAGTAACGCTGACGGATTGCGCGCCAAAGTAGTGATTAACCTCCCTTTTGAAACTCTGCAAGTCCTGTTTCAATGCGATATGAGCAGGAAGAGCATTCCATAAGCCTTCAGAGAATGGGAGAAATGATCTTCTGTGGGAGGCCAAGTTGGACATTGGGATCACAGCAAGGTCATGAGACCTGACTGAGCGCCTAAGGCGAGGATCAACTGAAAGCAGCACAGGTAGCAGCTGGCTGAGGAGATCTGGTGCTTGTCCACAAAACATGCGATGGAAAAGAGTGACTATTCCAACTGCCCTGCGATGACCAAGTGGTTGGATGTGATGAGTGGTGAGCTCGCTCTCGGGGATACCAATGATGGAAATAGCACGTCTCTGGATTGCATCTAGTTTGGAAAGTGAAATGGGTGTTGCTCCACACCATGCTGAACTTGCATATTCCATGTTGGATCAAACCATGGATTTATATATAATAGCCCTTTCAGTTGTCCCAAGATAGGGTGCAGCTCGACGGAGCAATCCTAGTCGCTAATTGGCAGTTTTAGCCATTTTGGTAATCACAGGAGACCATGACAGGTCATTACTGATTGAGATGCCAAGTAGATCGACCCGGTCAACCTCTTCTAGGTTTGGTATCAAATATTGACTACATCCACCAAGTTTCATAACCATACAACAATCAAGTTATTTGACATTGGATGACCCCACGTGACCTTGAAATGACCGAATGCACTGAATGTTGAACACAGCCACAAAGTTTCATGACCATCCAAGCATTTCAAGTGACCTTGACTTGACCTTGGATGACTCCAGGTGACCTGAAAATGACCTTGAATAATTTTGGTAGCGATGTTGATTACACCCACCAGGTTTCATGACCATACAGCCATGTGTGGTGATTTGACCTTAAAATGACCCACATAACCTTGAAAATGACCTTCAAAATTTTTGGTACTGAATGTTGACCACACCCACCAAGTTTCATCATCCTACCACATGTTTAGTGATTTGACCTTGAATGACCCCGCATTACCTTGAAATGACTTTCAAAATTTTTAGCATTGACCACACACGAGTTTCATTATCCTACCACAATTTGACAAACTAGCTCATTTGCATCAAAGAATGCCCTTTAATTGGCCCACACCACCTTGGGCCAGTGGTCTTCTGATTAAGTTTGGCTGCAATTGGCCTAAGCGCTTGTGCTGGTGATAAATTCCAAAACTGTTACCAAATGACGAATGTCCCTTTAATATTATACAGATTATACAAATCCACCCCAGCAGCCCCATCCCGCCTGTGGCGCATGGTTTACACCAGCATCAGTTCACGCATTACTGCCATTGGAAAACGGACAATTTTAGTGAATTTCCCAAGAAGAAGACGTGTAGGCTTTTTTTTTTTGGTCAAAAATGTTCCTTATATACCACTGAAAACTTATACAGAAAACTTCTAACCGGCGGTCACATATTTTTGTTTAAATCCTTATATGAAACCCTGATATCAAATTTTCACAGACTCCTACTAAATCTGTTGAAGAGACTTGTATTTGAACATGGCATTCCTAACATACCGCTGGATTTTGTCGGCTGCTGTGAAATCCACCCACATAACCAGAGGCGGAAATCCCGGGGGGGGGGGGTAATCCCCCAATATTTGTGGGATTAGAAGGGGGGTCCATAGGATCATCCCCCCAAGTTGATGCCTTCTCATGTGTTTTGACCAAATAACCTCATATTTTTACCATAATACATGTATTTTAAAAAATGGTAATTTCCCTTCCGAGCGCTTTCGCGCGCATTTTGTTCTAATTCACACATTACATTTAAGGATTTTACCTTCTAAATGGTCAAAATTTTTAGACCGCTTCTCGCGCACATGGCTAAGTATGGACCTTACTAATCTACTAGAACCCCATCCCCCCCCCCCCCCCACAAATGTCAAAAAGAAATTTACGCCACTGCCATAACATTTGACCCAATCCGTGTACACCTCATAATGGGCCTTGGGGAATGCTTATACTGACCAACTAAAGTTCGCGGTTTTTCCGGTTCTCGCTTTTCCGTAGGGGTTTGGTTTGGTTCCTACCGGAACCTTATTCGGGCGTCTTTGGCGATGGGGGGGGGGGGGCCTTTTTTGTAATGAACAGTTAAATGCAGAATCGTTGTGCGCCGGTAGGAGTGACTCTAATTTTTTTCAGGTAGGGATTGCGGCCTCGATTTCCGACTTGGGTGGGGGGCTGGGAACTTAATTTGTGTCCCAAAGGTAGGGTCTAGGAACTGAACATTTTGTGAAATTTTGTCGAGTGGGATCCGAAATTTTGGCTAAAATTGATCTTTTGATGCAAATTTTTATCCAAAAGAGAACTTATTAACTGAATTGTACTTCAACCCGGGTCTCGGGACACAGTATACTTTAAAGATTTGTAAATTTTACAAATATTAACGGATTCTGCCAACAAAAATACGGTAAATATTACAGTACTCGATAAAAGATCATTTAATTAAAACTTTGGAATGTGTGTATTCGGTAGTTATTAAAGAGCTTGGGAATATGTCGGGATAAAATAGCCGGAGGACCACAACCAACTTAGCAAACCTTCCTATAATTTAGAACCATCTTTTAAATAGAAATTAACTTGTACAGTAGGCCTATTTAGTTGTAGAATGATGCGGGCCGTAAATAGTAAAATTTTACACAAGTACAAGATACTTACGACAAAGGCAAAGTCATTTATGTGCTTCTATAGTTTACATTCTAAGCATCAATGGATAAGTATTTTTACCCACATTAGTGGATGGGGGGGGGGGGCTCCGAGCCCTACATCCAGAAATGCATTTCCCATTGGAATAATTCCGCAAAACTATGCACAGCAATATATAATTGCTCTCAGCCATTACTATTAGGAAAAAATAAAAATATTGATCGGTTTAAGAATTATGGAGGTTGCATTTGGACTGAAATAGCCATTTTTGCCGCATTCTCCACAATGATGCCTATCCAGTTTAAACAATGGCTTTTATGAGTTAAAGTCACTATCAGTGATCCACCCGAAAGAGTCCAAAAATAGTTTGAAATTCGCAGAATACTGAAAATTGAAAGATTAAGTCTGGGTCAATTCTCATAAATTATACTTTTTCGCAAATGAAACTTGACAGAAAATAAGAAAAGAGCAGGGTTCAAAGATCGAAACTCCATTCAATTACGCGTTGTAGTAATTCTGGCGCGTGCGGAACCGTATGACGAAAAATATCAAATTTTGGCCTTATTATTACGTTGCTTTCGGTGTCCTTATCACTTGCAGGGTTGTTAGACACCTGAACTTGTCCGCGACATGGAAATACCAGATGTTCTGATTTAGCAATCACACTGATAGTGCCTTTAAGAATAGATCAAATTAAAGTGTCGATCTTTTTAGAATTTTTGTAG